>JAGFNQ010000346.1:172536-231625 GCA_024364735.1 Boesenbergia rotunda | reverse complement strand
TGCGAGCCCTGGGATGCTCAGGCCTGGCTCAAGACAGTTGAGAGCACAGTGGAATTATTAGACTGGCCTGAGCATGAGAAAATTAAATGTGTCTCGTTCTGCCTCACTGGCGACGCCAGGATGTGGTGGGAACGGGTAAAGGCTAGAAGATCAGTGGACCAGATGAAGTGGAAGGACTTTGAGTCCGAATTTCTGGAGGAATTCTTTCTCTATACAATATGCCAAAAGAAATAATATGTCACTGCAAGATTTGGACTGCCAATTTCTGACAGCACTTCCCTCGGTGAAGTGATGCCCTCTACCCAAATACTACGTGTCGCACCAATCAGAATCGCAGATAGGGAACTCTACTGCGATCTGATAGTGCTTGATATGTCAGATTATGATGTGATATTGGGCATGGATTTCTTGAACGAATATGACGCCTCCATTGAGTGCCGGAAACGAAGAGTTATCTTCCGACCTGAGGCGGAAATTCTGTTCGAATTTATCGGAGAGCCAAAGAAGAGGACAAGTAAATTCTTGTTGGCTCTGAAGGCAAGGAAAATGTTAGAAAAGGGATGCTCTGGATTTCTAGCTCATGTGGTTGATACCAGTCCTACAGAGGGGCCAAAGCTAGAAGACGTCAAGGTTGTATGCAATTACCCAGAGGTATTTCCCGATGACTTACCAGGGTTAACACCTGAAAGAGATATAGAATTTGCAATTGAGTTGGTTCCTGGTACCAACCCTATTTCTAAGGCACCATACCGAATGGCGCCGACTGAATTGAAAGAATTGCAAGGATAGCTACAAGAGCTTCTCGACAAGGGACTTATTCGCCCTAGTCATTCCCCCTGGGGAGCTCCCGTACTGTTCGTCAAGAAGAAGGATGGGTCGATGCGTATGTGTATCGACTATCGGGCATTAAACAATGTGACCATAAAGAACAGGTACCCTCTACCCAGGATAGATGATCTGTTCAATCAGTTAAAGGGAGCTACGGTCTTCTCTAAGATCGATCTGAGGTCTGGTTATCATCAAGTCCGGGTGAAAAATGAGGACATACCCAAAACTGCTTTCCGGACGAGATACGGACATTATGAGTTCGTAGTGATGCCGTTTGGAGTCACTAATGCTCCGGCAATATTCATGGATCTTATGAATCGGATTTTCTCGGCATTTCTCGACAGATTTGTGTTCGTCTTCATCGACGACATCCTTATTTATTCGAGGACTTCCGAAGAGCATGCAGAGCACCTGCGTTTAGTATTACAGATTCTTCGGAAAGAACAACTGTATGCTAAATTTTCGAAATGTGAGTTCTGGCTGAATCAAGTGTCATTCTTGGGACATATCATCTCCAAGGACGGAGTGATGGTCGACCCAATTAAAATTGAGGCCGTAAGTAACTGGTCCAGACCCAAGAATGCCAGTGAGGTCAGAAGTTTTCTGGGGTTAGCCGGATATTACAGAAAATTCGTAGAGAATTTCTCTCGGATTGCAGCCCCTATGACAGCTCTTACAAAGAAGGATAAGAAATATACCTGGACCGAGGAATGTGAGAAGAGTTTCTCTGAACTGAAAAGGAGGCTGACTAGCGCTCCTATATTGACTCTTCCGGAAAATGATACAGGTTTCGATATGTACAGCGACGCATCCAAACTGGGACTCGGAGCTGTACTTATGCAAAATGGGAAGGTAATTGCCTATGCCTCTAGGCAACTGAAGGAACATGAAAAGAATTATCCTACCCATGATTTGGAATTAGCAGCGGTGGTCTTTGCACTGAAAACATGGAGGCATTATTTGTATGGCACTCAGTGCAAGGTCTTTACTGATCACCAGAGTCTGCGGTATTTCTTCACCCAGAAAGTCCTGAACATGCGACAACGCCGATGGCTCGAGTTGGTCAAGGACTACGATTGTGAGATCCTGTACCATCCGGGAAAAGCCAACAAGGTAGCAGATGCTCTCAGCAGAAAATCTTGTGCTGCATTGTTGTCTTTGTCGGCTTTGTCACAAACATTAGGGAAAGAGATTATGGATTTCGGAATCGAGATTATATCGGGACAGCTTTCTACTCTACAGATTGCGCCGACATTATTTGATGGTATTCTGGAGAAGCAGAATCTTGATCCGAGTTTTCAGAGAATCAAGCAAGAGATTCTTGAAGGCAAGGACGAGGGATTCCGGATTTCCGATAGTGGAGTCTTATATCTCCGGGATCGATTATGCGTTCCCGATGACTCCGACTTTCGGACGAGGATACTCGAGGAAGCCCACGGCACACCTTATGCGATGCATCCTGGGTCTACCAAGATGTATCAAGATCTGAAGGGCAAATTTTGGTGGTCCGGCATGAAGAAAGATGTAGCCCACTATATTAGCATGTGTTTGACCTGCTAGAGGGTCAAAGCAGAACACCAGAGACCTGGGGGAGTTCTGCAGCCTCTACCTATTCCCGAGTGGAAATGGGAGGACATATCTATGGATTTCATATCCGGGCTGCCTCGGACTACGAATGGATATGATAGTATATGGGTGATTGTGGACCGGCTGACCAAGTCCGCGCATTTTCTGGCTATCAGGATGACTTATTCAGTGGAGCAGTTGGCTCAACTGTACGTCAAGGAGATTGTCCGTCTACACGGGGTTCCCAAGACCATCGTCTCTGACCGAGACGGTCGATTTACTTCTGATTTTTGGGGACACGTGCAGAAGGCCCTTGGCACGAAGCTGAAGTTCAGTACAGCCTTCCACCCCCAGACTGACGGGCAGACTGAACGAGTAAACCAGATACTAGAAGATATGTTGCGAGCTTGCGCCTTGGACTTCAAGGGAAGCTGGTGTCGATACCTGAGCCTGGCAGAGTTTGCTTACAACAACAGTTATCAGGCTACTATCGGGATGGCACCATACGAAGCACTATACGGAAGGAAATGCAGATCTCCTTTATGCTGGCATGAGAGTGGTGAAAAGAGGGAGATGGGACTCCAGACTGATATTATTGATGAGACCACTCAGGCCATAAAGAATATCCGCCAGAGGATAGAGACTGCTCAGAGTCGGCAAAAGAGCTACGCTGATAAGCGACGCAGACCGCTCGAGTTCGAGGTTGGGGATTCGGTATTTCTGAAGGTAGCCCTATGAAAGGGGTGATGAGATTCGGAAAGAAGGGGAAACTGAGTCCGCGATACGTGGGACCCTATCAGATTTTGAGACGAGTAGGCAAGGTGGCCTACGAACTGGAGTTACCGCCAGAAATGGCGGCTATCCACAACGTCTTCCATGTGTCGATGCTCAGGAAGTGTACCCCTGATACGAGTCAAATGATAGAACCCCCACCAGTGCAAGAACAAGAGAGTCTTAGTTCCGAACGCCGACCGATCCAGATTCTTGATCGGGAATTTAAGAGACTAAGGAACAAGGAAATATCCTTAGTAAAGGTTCTGTGGCGGAACGAGCAGTTCGAAGAAGCCACCTGGGAACGGGAAGATGCGATGCGATCAAAGTACCCGGAACTGTTTTAAGTTCGGGACGAACTTTCTATAAGAGGGGGAGGATTGTAACACCCCAAATTTGTCAATGTAAAATCATGACAATGTATGAAAATGGTTATAATGAAATGATATGAATTTCATTCAATCACATGCCATGAAATGTTAGGAATGCATGAAATATTATATTAATGAAATAGTATTATCATGAAATATTATCATGAAATATTATATTCATGAATATGGAATATTAAAAATATTATGAAATAATATTTTTGGAATATTATGAAATATTCTGAATTCATAAAATATTATTCACATTATGAAATTTCATGATGGGCTTGGTTTATTGGGCTTGGAAATGAATGGTGCTAAAAAGAAAGTGCAAAGTGGAGGAAGCAAGGATTGAACCTTGGACCTCCTAGTTGCACTCACCATGTCATAACCAATGAACCAAGCAATATTTCATGTAGAAGGAGAAAGGAACATGCTTGTTAAGTGGGTAAGAGTGAAGAGACATGTCTTTTCATGAGAAAGGTATAAATATGGGAAGTTGGAATAACTTCCATTTCTTTTCTTCTTCCTCTTCACTTCTCCCAACCGAAACCTCCATCATCTTCTTCCTTCTTTCCATTTTCGAAAACCCTAGGCAAGGGTTCTAACCCTAGGGCAATTTCAAGAGGGAAAATCCAAGTGATCTTGTCATCTACCAAGACCAAGGAATCTTAGAGAGAAGATTTGGAAGAAAAGATCTTTGCATACCCTCCAAGTGTAGGGTACCCTACAGTTTAAGAGAAGGATAAATTCCAGCGCTAGGATGTAAGTATCCTCTCGCCTGCAGTGTAATCGCTTTCGGTTGATTGTATGTTTTCTTGTGGTTGTTTTTGGAAATGGGAGTTTCTTCCTTGTGACCATTCGGCCATCGCCATGGAAGAAGGGTTTGGTTGCTTCTTGATGCATGAGGATATCCCTAGGAACCTAGGATATGGATGTATGTTGTTTTCCAAATTTTTGAGAGAATAAAAAGTAGGGTTTGGTACCCAACAAGTTTCGACCACCTATGGTTGGAGGTCCAAGAGAAGTTTTTTTTGATCAAATCTTGATACATGCTAGTGCCCTAGGGATTCTATACACATATGTGTTGTTTCCAAATTTTTGAGAGAACAAAAATTAGGGTTTTGGTACCCTACAAGGTTTCGGCCAAGGCTTGGATTTCCTTGGGGTTGTGAAGTGAAATCACTTCTTGATGCATGACATGAATGCTAACAAATATTGTATACATGTGTGTTGTTTTCCAAATTTTTGAGAAGACAAAATTAGGGTATGCTACCCTATATAACTTTCGGCCAACCCTAGGAGAATTAGGGTTTAAGGGTGTATGATTTTCCTTATGATATATCCATGCTTAATAAGTATAGGCAAGGTGTTTGTGTAAATGCTTGTGTGAATATTTGAAACCATGAAGCATGCTACCACTTATTTAAGTTTCGGCCAACCCTAATTCTAGGGTTGGGAAGTACCTAATGAGACCATGAAGCATGCTACTACATATGTGATGTGTGTATAATTTATGTGACCTATCTTGTTAGGTATAAAAGCATGCCTTATAGCCCATGGGGCACCTTGATGATATGAACATGATGTGTTTGATAATATGCTTAAAAAGGGTTACTCTATTGAAACTGGGATCAAGAGCACCCGAATGTGTGGTGTGTCCCTAGGGGATCAAGAGCACCCGAATGTGTGGTGTGTCCCTTTGAGAAGTGATTAAGAGTACCTTTAGGCATATACATATATGAGTAATTGCATGATAAATTGTTAGTGATATGAGAGAAGTGTCCTAAGGCAATCGCCTTATGATTGTAAATATTTATTTTAATAAATGATAATTCACTATTTGAGTGTACATGTTTGTGTATTTGATTGGGATCTTAAACTCATCTACTGAATGTCCGCAACACAACTCACAGCATAAGAGAATTTGTGATGAGATCACAACTAGTGATTATCTCTAATGTGCAATTGTGAAGTATTGAAATTATCCCTAGTCGATGAATTGATAAAAACGGACACTATCAATTCTGTTGAGACTAGCATGTGTTATTCTCTAATCAGCTGATTCTCACTGGCTGGTGACATTGGGATGTCCGGAGATAAACATGGATGCTAGTTAAGGGAACTAGTTCATTGGAGTGACTAGCTGTGAGACTTCATATGGGAATCTACATGTAGATATGTCAATGAAGATCTTACTGCGGCTTAAGTGCGATGTTCCTTTGACTTGCGGTGTTCAAGTCATCTTGGTCATGGAGACTTATACTTTGACATCTTAAGCAAGCATCTCCAAGGAGGTGTGGACCCAGGATGATCGGGTATAAGCCGAAGTGCCCGAAGATGTTTGAACAGCCTACAAAGGATTCACCACTCCTTGCGAGGAGATGTATACCCAGGCCTATCGTCGGATTGTTACTCAAAGCCTCTGGCCAGAGCATATCATGTTAAGAGTGCGAGTCTCTTAAATACATGAGAGTAATTAGAAATCCAAAGGACGAGGAAGACACTACTTGGGCTAGGTGTGACGTAGTCAGCCTAGTGGGGACTGACACCATAGACCGTGTCCTGAACCAAGTGGGTATAAGGTGGTGAAGGGAATGAGGCACGATTCATTAGAGCTGCTGAAGGGTTTCAGAATAATTTCTTCTGGGGTCAAACCGTTGATCTTTCGATTAATTGGGGATCATGATGTACTACTAGGTGCCACTCATGATCGATCTATAATTAATGGGTTAATTATAGACGGCCAACATAAATCGAAAGCCTATTTAGTCACACGCAATACGAGTAATCCGAGGGATTTAAAACGAGTTGAAAATTGGATTTTCCGATCAAGAGAAATAAGTCGAATCTGAGTTGCTCAGAAGCGCAATGGAAGCTAAAATTGGCTAAGTCTTTTGAAGGCTTTTTGGGCGAATTAAATGAGTTTAATTCGCGACGGTTCGGGTCGGTTTGGGCCGGCCAAAGAGGGTGTTAACCCTCTTTGGGTGGCCGGCCATTAAAGGAGATTAAACCAATTTAATTGGTTTAATTAATAAAATAAATCTAGCGCGGTTTATTTTATAAATTATGGATAAATAAATTTGTATAAAGAAAATTTATATAAATAAATTTGTAGAAATTTATTCTTTTTATGGAAGTTAAAATAATCCATGAATTGGTTTATTTTAATTTTATAAAATCAATTATGAATTGATTTTATCATAATAAGAAAGTTTA
Source organism: Boesenbergia rotunda (assembly GCA_024364735.1). Classification (NCBI taxonomy): domain Eukaryota; kingdom Viridiplantae; phylum Streptophyta; class Magnoliopsida; order Zingiberales; family Zingiberaceae; genus Boesenbergia; species Boesenbergia rotunda. Next base: position 224,873 of record JAGFNQ010000346.1, on the reverse strand, counting down.
TAAATTTCTTATAAAAATTCATTCCATAATTTAAAGAGAGAAAAGAATAAGTTTTATTATAAATTGGTTTATAATAAAGACTTGGTTTAAACGGAATAATTAGTTAAGAAAATTTATAGGATAAATTTCTTATAACTAATTCCGTTTAGAGAGAGACTTAGCAAAGAGTTGCTACTATATAAAGGAACCAAAGGCTAGCCCTTTAGATCAATCAATTAATCAAGAGATTAATAAGAGCTCTCCCTCTCTCTCTTTTATTCTCTTCTCTCCTCATCTTCTTCTCCTTCACATTAGGGCCGGCGCCCCATCCTTGTGGATTAGGGCCGGCGCACACAACCATCATCCAAGGGAGTTGGCGTGAGCTTTCAAGGAGAAGGAGAACCCGAACACGAAGAAGAAGAAGCGGATAGCGACTCCTCTCTTCTCGGAATTCGATTCCGTTACTTCGTTGGTTAGTTTTCCTAATTTTTCTCTTGTCCTTCTAGTTGTGCCTTCCGAGAATCTAGTAGTTCTCGTCGGCACAAAACTCGTGACTTTGTGAAGTCATCCCGAAGAGAACTCGGCGTGGACGCGAATAGAGGCGGAGCTTCCAAGGGACGCTACGGTTGGATCTCGTCCCTTACTTCGAGTTACGAGAGGTACTTAGTAAATTTGTTTACTATTCCGCAATGTTTTATTTTTATGATTATGTCAACACACCATAAGATTGCATGCTAGATACGAAGTTAAAATAATTTAGGAAATTATTTTATGCAAACTCTTCCGCTGCACGTAAAAATTTTAAATTTTACGAACTCGTATCCTTGTCGACATGCACCCGGTCCCAACATAAATTACTTTACTTTGAAAGTTGTGTACCCGACTTGGAAGGGGGTCGTTAAACAAATCCAATGTGCATGTTAACTGAAGGTCATGGCATTGGTAGGACGGAAGGGTCCTGCTCTAATTAGATTGGTGGCTCGCTACCCCAATTTATTAGGGAACGCGCATGATATGGTGGTACGACAACTGGGCCCTGGATGATGATATGATATTTTGAAGTACTTACCATTATGGAACCTTTTTGAAAAACATTTCTCATTATGTGATTTTGTTCCGTAAAGTACTTAGAGATAAATTGATGTGATGTTTATGATGCTTTGATGAGATGCTTATGATGCTGATAATTCTATCTGATTATGGTGTACATGATATGATGCATTGGTATGGATTTTGCGAGTAGGCCCGGATTCTTACTAAGCATGTTTTGCTTACTAGTTCCTGTTATTTTTCTTATGCTGCAGATAGCGGTAAGAAATACTCGAACTAAAGGAAGAGGCAGAGGGAAGGTTGGAGGATGTGTGTGGTGATGGCTCGGGAAAGGATGAAAGATTCTATCTACCTTAGTTTATCTAGAATCTAACTGCTTCCGATTAAAGATTGAAATGTATTACTATACTCTGAATATATGATGATTGTGACTACTCTACTGTTAGGGATATGGAACCTAAGTCATGTTAGATAATACTATTATTAATGTCAAATTCCTATAGTATGCATGCTCAGTAAAATGCTAGATGTTTACTATTTTCGGTTGCCTATGAATGTTTCTTTTGCATGCATCTAAGACTAGATAACTGTTGCTATATGCTTACTTGAGATTTCATGTTATAGTGTGTTAAATGATTTCCATATTAGGTTGTAAATGCATGTAGATATAAATGAAATGGAAAACCTTGCTTGGTAATTTAGTGTTTAATAAGCATGCTTATTACTAGTTCATGTATTGTAACTGTTTTGTTGGATATACATGTTTAACATGATTGCATGATATGAATGTGTGGACCCGTAACCCCGCCTTTAGGGTAGATATAAGGTCGGGCGTTACAAGATTCATCTCCTCTTGACATGAAAAACTTAACAATAGCATTAGTAGCACTTTTAAATGAAACTTGGTAAATGTTATCTATCCTTGTGCCTACTAGTACCGTGTCAAATGTGTCATGTTGTCTTACTAGACATTGACTTGATTGGAAATCAATTGTGTAACCCGCATCACACAATTGACTAACACATAGGAGATTAAATATCATCCCCTTGACTAGAAGGACATTCTTAATCCTAAGACATTCGGATATTTGAATGTCTCCTTTTCCTATAACCTTGAGACTACCATTGTTACCAAAAGAAACATTACCTCTATTTTTGCTTTGAAGTGTAGTGAATAATGATCTATCACCGGTCATATGTTTGGAACACCCACTATCAACGAACCAAGTTGATAGATGCTCCCCCTCAATCAAAGCCTACACAATTCGAAAAATGAAAGATTTAGGTACCCAAACCTTGGGACCTAATGCATCTACAATGCAAGACTTAGGCACCCATGCCTTGACCACTTTCTTTTGAACCTTAGGAGTCTTAAGTGATCTAACATCAGTCCTAGACATCAATGAAACAAATGAGGTCGATAACCAATACCGACCCTATTGTAAACCGCCCTTTGTGCATTTAGAAACATATCTAAAGTTTTTGAGCTGGTTGAGAATTTCTCAAGAACACTCTTGAGTCTCTCAACTTCATTCTTCAAAGATTTGTTCTCATCTTCTAACAATTCTACATGCAAATCATCAATCTCCTCATCCTTAGAGAATTTCAATTGCTCAACTTCTACTTTCAATGCTTCAACCTTATTTTTTGATTTCTTCAACAATTCGGTTAAACATGCAATGGATCTATAGCATTTATTGAGTTCGGAAGAGATTACCTCTTCATCATCCGAAGATGATGAAGCTGCATTTGATGAGTCACTCGATTCATCACTGCTTTCTTGATCTTCAAGGGCCATGAGTGCTACATGGCGTGTACTCTTCTCCTCCTTCTCTTCATCGGATGAGCTAGAGGAGGATTCATCCCATGTGGCCTTCAAGGCCTTCTTCTTCTTCTTGGATTTTTCCTTCTTCTTCTTGAGCTTTGGGCAGTCCTTCTTGAAGTGCCCATTCTTGCTACACTCATAACAAGTAATATTAGACTTATCAATTTTAACTTCACTAGGGTTACCTTTACCCTTGAAGCGTCGACTCTTCCTCATCATTCTTCTAACAAAGTTGGCCATTTCGGAGGAAGAAGACCCACTGCCATCCTCCTCGGATTCGGACTCGGACTCGGATGAAGATGAAGATGAGGAGACCTCCTTCTCCTTCTTCTTCTTGGTCTTTTCCCCTGCTACAAGTGCAATCCCCTTCTCCTTGGGGCCTATGTTAGCCATCTCATGTAGCTCCATTTCACAAAATAAATCATCTGACTTTACAATTGATAAATCCTTAAAAACCTTGTAGGCATCCACCATGGATGACCACAAGGCATTCCTTGGAAAAGCTTTTAACATATACCTCACAAGGTCGTGGTTCTCGACCTTTTCAACAATCAAATGAAGACCGTTGAGGACTTCTTTGAATCGACTATGAAGCTCACTCACCATTTCACTCTCTTTCATGGAGAGGTTTTGGAGTTGGTTGAGGAACAAGTCTCTCTTGGCAATTCTCGAGTCTTGGGTGCCCTCATGGAGTTCAATGAGCTTATTCCACAAATCCTTCGCACTTGTAAAGGGACCAACCTTGATTAGTTGGTCTTTGTTCATTCCACATTGCAAAGTCACCACCGCCTTCGCGTCGGCTTCTCCATTGTGGGTTTGCTCAGCTGACCACCGGGATGACTCCAATTCTTTTCCCTCCGCGTCTCTTGGAGGAATGAAGCCCTCCTTCACGCAGAACCACATTCCGATGTCGGTTTTGAGATAGTATTCCATCCGAGACCTCCAATATTGAAAATTGGAGCCATCGAAGAAGGGAGGTCGGGTGGTGCTAAATCCTTCTCTCAAAGCTATCTTGTTGTAAGCTCTCGGTTGTTAATCCGTTTGAACAGAGCCCCAAGCTCTGATACCACTTGTTAGTGCTTGGATGGCTAGAGAGGGGGGGGGTGAATGTAGCCAGACACTTGAAACTTAGCAGTTTTTTGATTTTCTATGCACTTCAGAGGTTAGGCAGCGGAAGCAAAACGAATGCAGAAACTAAATGCAGAAACTAAGTAACAAGCAAAACTCTAACGCAAGGATATACAAGGTTCAAGGATAACCTGCCGCTACTCCTTGGCGTGCCCGTAAGGTGGGTGATCACTTGATCGTCAGCAGATCAAGCCCCGGAAATCCGAATATCAAATCCTCCTTCTCGGTGGAGAAACCTCTCCACACAAATGTTCTCAAATGTATCAGAAATTAAGCACAGAGACAACAAGGAAGATCTTACAGATCACTAGCGAAGCACAAGGATGAGAAATGAGAGAGCAGAACACCAAGCACAGCACAACGCTACCAATGCAAGATCTCCCAGCTCTTCGTTTGCTTGCTGATCCACTCACGACTCCCTCCTCAGACTCAAGGTTGCATTTTTGCAAGAGATCGCTTCAAGTGATTCATAGTAATGCACAACAGATGATGGAGCTCAAGCTTTCGATCGTGGAGAACTCTAGAACTTCAGCAGTGATCCCGTTTATTGCTCCAGGTTTCATCGCCACCAAGCCCTTAAGCCTCTCCCACTGATTGCCAGGTCACAGCCACCTCTCTGCAGCTCCCAGCTACTCAACTGCAACTACTCACCTACCACTGAGCTCTCCTGGTCTCCCTGAACTCCCTCAGACGAGCCCTAGTCAGCAGCTCCAGCGGCGCCAGCATCCGTTGCAACCTGAGATGGAAACCTGCCCAATCTGACGTAGCAAAAGCCTCTCTTTGACTCTCCTTAGATGATCCCTGAGTCACCTGCACACTTAGAAGCACATTAGAGTAGCAAATCAACAAAAGATCAAAGCATTAGAACATATCAGTGAGGTATCAGTAACAATCAGAGTGTGATCAGATGCGATTAGAGTGTCTGACAGTGCGTTTGAATTAAAGTGATCGGTCACCAGACCGATCCAGGGCTCGTGGATCGGTCACAAGACCGATTCACTGCTTTACTGGGACTCCCAGCTTTCACAGCCACAAGGGCCTGATCGGTCACCAGACCGATCAGGTTGTAGCCTGATCGGTCAGCAGACCGATCAGGAAGCTTCCTGATCGATCAGGCTCCATCCTGATCGGTTATAAGGAGTATCTTGCGACATTTGATCATTCACCAGAACGATCTTAACAATATTCCAGATTGGTCACCAGACCGATCAAGAGTCAAACAGAAGCTAGTTAAACCTTTCTGTTCTCTCCCTGATCGATCACCAGACCGATCAGGAGCCGAACAGAAAAGTTCCCAAACTTTCTGTATGCTCCCTGATCGGTCACCAGACCGATCAGGAGCCGAACAGAATGTTTCCAAATTCTCTGTATGCTCCGTAATCGGTCACCAGACCGATCAGGAGCCGAACAGAAGGTTATCCAAGTTTCTCTATGCTCCCTGATCGGTCACCAGACCGATCAGTCATAGCTGGATCGGTCACCAGACCGATCCACTAACCAAGACCGTGCCAACATTGCCTGATCGGTCACTAGACCGATCCAGCCAAAGCCAAATCCACTCTAAGTTAAGAGAACGGGCTTCCAGCCTTCTCTGACTCGTGCTCAGTCCCACGGACCAAGACTCCATTGTTGGGTCCGGGTGCATGTTGACATGGATGCGGGTTTGTAATATTAAAATTAATTACGTGCAGCGGAAGGTTTAGCATAAATAATTTCTCAAATTATTTAACCACACATCTAAGCATGCAACCTTATCTTGTGTAGACATGATCATATATTTAAAATTTTGCAGAAACGTAAACTAATTTACTTGTTACCTCGCGTAACTCGAAGGAAGGGACGAGATCCAACCGTAAGCATCCCTCGGAAGCTCCGCCTCTATTCGCGTCCACGCCGAGTATCTTCGGGATAACTTTGCAAAGCCATGAGTTTCCTGTTCTCGAGAACTACTAGATTCTCCAAGAATGCGACAAGAAAAACCAAGAGAGAAGTAATCACATCAGAAAAACTCACCACCAAGGTTGGCCGGAATCACAATTCCGGCGAGAAGGAGGAAGATGACTTGCGCCCAATCCCAAGGTGATGATGGCCGGAGAGGAAGATCGTCCCAACGGAAGAACTTCGTCACCTCGGTGCTTCTCCTTGTGCTCACGGCAAGAAGAAGGGAGGAGAGGCTTGTGGCCGGCCAAGAGGAAGAAGGGAGGAGAGGGAGACAGCCCAAGCAAGAATACTTGGATTGATTTCCAAGCCTTACCTTGGGTCCTTTATATAGTGGCCTCTCAACCGCCAAGTCTCCTTTTTCTTATGGAATAAATTTTCATAAGAAATTTATCATATAAATTTTCTATGACTTATTCCATCATGCCAAGTTTTATCATATTTTAATTTATGATAAAAATCAACCAAGTCTCTTTTTTCTTATGGAAAGAAATTTCTTATCATGGTAAATCAATCCGTGATTGATTTTATAAAATAAAATAAACCAATCCATGATTTATTTTAATTTTCATGAAAAATAAATTTCTTTATATAAATTTCTTTATCATGGTAAATCAATCCATGATTGATTTTATAAAATAAAATAAACCAATCCATGGTTCATTTTAATTTCCATGAAAAATAAACAAAACCTTCGTTTATTATATAAAAATTAATATCATCCATAATTTTATAAAACAAACCACACTTGGTTTATTTTATAAATTGAACCGAAACTTGGTTCTCTCCCTTTATTATGGCCGACCAAGCAAAGAGGGTGGGGACCCTCTTTGGCCGGCCTATCCAAGCCACGCCCCAATGAATTAAACTCATTTAATTCATCTATTAAGTCTTCAAAAGACTTAGCCATTTTACGCTTCCGATGCATCTCTGAAAAATTCAGATTCGACTTATCGTTTGGCTCAACCAAATCTAATCTCTCTTGATTGGAAAATATAATTTTCAACTCATTTTAAATCCCTCAGATTACTCATAGTGTGTGTGTCTAAATAGGCTTTCGATTTATGTTGTCCGTCTATAATTAACCAATTATAGAACGATCATGAGTGGCACCTAGTAGTACATCATGATCCCCAATTAATCGAAAGATCGACGGTTGACCTCAGAAATAATTCTGAAACCCTTCAACAGCTATAATGAATCGTGCCCCATTCCCTTCACCATCTTATACCCACTTGGTTCAGGACATGGTCTATGTGTGTCAGTCCCCACTAGGCTGACTACGTCACACCTAGCCCAAGTAACGTTTTCTCGTCCTACGTATTCTAATTACTCTCATGTATCTAAGAGATTCATACTCTGAACATGTCATGCTCTGGCCAGAGGCTTCGAGTAGCAATCCGATGATAGGCCTTGGGTATACATCTCCTCGCAAGGAGTGGTGAATCCTTTGTAGGCTGTTCAAACATCTTCGGGCATTTCGGCTTATACCCAATCATCCTGGGTTCACACCTCCTTGTAGATGCTTGCTTAAGATATCAAAGTATAAGTCTCCATGACCAAGATGACTTGAACACTGCAAGTCAAAGGAACATCGCACATAAGCTACAGTAAGAACTTCACTGACATGTCTATATGTAGACTACCATATGATGTTTTATAGCCAGTCACTCCAATGAACTAGTTCCCTTAACTAGCATTCATGTTTATCTCCGGACATCCCAATGTCACTAGCCAGTGAGAAACAGCTGATTAGAGAATAACTCATGCTAGTCTCAACAGAATTGATAGTGTCCGTATTTATCAATTCATTGACTAGGGACAATTTCAATACTTCACAATTGCACATGTAGAGATAATCACTAGTTGTGAATTCATCACAAATTCTCTCATGCTGTGAATTGTATTGCGAACATTCAGTAAATGAGTTTAAAATCTAAATCAAATACACAAACATGTATACTCAAATAGTGAATATTCATTTATTAAAATAAATGATTACAATCATAAGGCGATTACCTTAGGACACTTTTCTCATATCACTAACAAACTCCCACTTTGCCTAATGTCAATCGCTATGGTACCCAATACCACAGGCTCTAACATGACCCTCAAACTTGTTTTGCGGCAAGGCCTTAGTTAAAGGATCCGCAAAATTCCTTTCAGTGGGAATTTTCTCAATTTTTATATCATTCCTACTTATAATCTCTCTGATCAGATGATAGCGGCAAAGCACATGTTTGGATCGCTGATGAGACCTTGGTTCCTTTGCTTGTGCAATAGCTCCATTGTTGTCGCAGTAAACCGGTATTGCTTGATTAATGGTTGGAACCACACCAAGTTCTGAGAAAAACTTCTTGATCCAGACTGCTTCCTTTGCTGCTTCCGAAGCTGCAATATATTCCGCTTCCGTGGTAGAATCCGCTACGGTGTCTTGCTTGGAACTCTTGCTTGAAACTCTTCCAACTTATTGCGCCTCCATTCAAAATAAATACGTATCCAGACTGAGATTTGGAGTCATCCTTATCTGTCTGAAAACTGGCATCTGTATACCCACGTATTAACATATCACCTTCTCCATATATTAGGAACACATCCTTAGTTCTTCTCAAGTACTTGAGGATTGTCTTGACAGCCGCCCAATGATCCATTCCTGGATCAGACTGGTATCTGCTTGTGACGCTCAGAGCATACGATACATCGGGCCTAGTACATAACATAGCATACATGATAGATCCTATCGCGGATGCATAAGGAATCTTATTCATGTAAATCCTCTCGACTTCTGTGCGTGGACACATAGACATCGAAAGGTTGATCCCATGCCTGATGGGAAGGTAACCTTTCTTGGATTCCGACATGCTAAACCTTTCAAGCACTCGGTCTATATATGTAGACTGCGAAAGACCAAGCAATCATTTTGATCTATCTTTATAGATTCTAATCCCAAGGATATAGGTTGCTTCTCCCAGGTCTTTCATGGAGAAAGTTTTAGACAACCAAATTTTAACTGACAGTAAGATTGATATATCGTTTCCTATAAGTAATATGTCATCGACATATAACACTAGGAATACGACTACACTCCCACTAGCCTTCTTGTACACACAAGGTTCGTCAGGATTTGTTGAGAAATCAAACTCTTTGATTCTCTCATCAAAACGGATGTTCCAGCTCCTGGATGCTTGCTTTAGTCCATATATGGATCGTCGAAGCTTGCATACTTTGGTTTTATCAACCGATGTGAAACCTTTAGGTTGTATCATGTATACATCCTCAAGCAGGTTTCCATTGAGGAAAGCTGTTTTCACATCCATTTGTCATATCTCATAATCATAATGAGCTGCTATGGCCAGGAGCATTCGAATGGATTTAAGCATAGCTACTGGCGAATAGGTTTCGTCATAATCAATTCCTTGTTTCTGACGATATCCTTTTGCCACTAATCTAGCCTTAAAGGTAACAGCATTACCTTCCATGTCAGTTTTCTTCTTAAAAACCCACTTGCACCCTATGGGCTTAATCCCTTCAGGTGGGTTAACCAAGTCCCATACTTGATTTTGGTACATGGAATCCATTTCCGACTTCATGGCTTCAAACCATTTATCCCTTTCTGAATTTTTCAGAACGTCTTCATAACTGATAGGTTCGTCATTGTTAATGAGTAACATGTCATTCGATTCACTTATGAGAAATCCGTATCTCTCTGGAATATTTCGTGTCCTATCAGACCTACGAAGAAGTGGTATTGTTTTAGGTTCAACTGATAGCTCATCATTATGAGTTATCGGTTGTGGGTCTAGACTAGTTGTCTCTGTAATGTCTATTGGAGTTTCTTGAACTTCTTCAAGTTCAATGCTACTCCCACTGTTTTCTTGTAAAAGAAATTCTTTTTCTAGAAATACAGCGTGCCTTGAAACAAACACCTTTTGTTCCAAGGGATGATAGAATTGGTAACCCTTCATTTCCTTAGGGTTTCCAATAAATAGACATTTATCAGACTTAGCATCCAATTTTTCTGATATAGTCCGCTTTACATAAGTAGGACAACCCCATATCTTTAGGTGAGATAAATGAGGTTTCTTACTATTCCACGTCTCATATGGAGTAGTAGAGACTACCTTGGTCGGGACTCTGTTTAGCAAGTAAACAGTTGTCTTAAGTGCATGCCCCAAAAGGATTTTGGAAGAGTTGCATGATTCATCATAGATCTAACCATGTCCATCAAGGTTCGGTTACGCCTCTCAGATACACCATTATGCTGTGGTGTATATGGCGGAGTCCATTGAGACAATATCCCATTGTCCCTAAGATAATCTTGAAACTCTTGACTTAAGTATTCACCACCCGATCGGATCGAAGCATCTTAATACTTTTGCCAAGCTGTTTCTCTACTTCACTTCTGAACTCTTTGAATTTCTCAAAAGCTTCAGATTTGTGTTTCATTAAGAACACATACCCAAATCGTGAGTGATCATCGATAAAGGTAATGAAGTAGCCATAGCCTCCTTGTGCAAGAGTTGACATTGGTCCACATACATCAGTATGTATTAGACCAAGCAATTCTCCCACTGGTTTACCTTTTTCGGAAAAGGGTAATTTGGTCATCTTGCCTTTTAAGCATGATTCGCATGTATCAAATGAACCAGGTTGAAATGATTCCAGAATTCCACATCGGTGTAATTTGGTCATGCGTTTCATACTTACATGGCCAAGACGACAATGCCACGTGTAGGAGTCTATTTGATTATCTATTCGAGCACGTTTGTTGCTAACTTCGATATTGAAAACGTCACCGGATAAATCTAACGTGTAGATACCATTGCATAAAGTTCCGGTCCCATAAAGAACACCATTTGAAGTTATGTAACAACAATTGTTACTAAAAGTTAAATGGTAACCCTTTTCATTCAAGCATGAAATAGATACAATGTTCTTTATTAAGGAAGGAACAAAATAACAATTATCCAATTCTAAGACATGTCCAGTAGGGAGCTTTAGCAAATATGATCCGATGGCAATAGCAGCAATCTTTGCTCCATTTCCAATTCGCAAATTCGCTTCTCCCTTAACGAGTCTTCTTCTATTCCTTAGCCCCTGTATGTCATTACATATATGTGAGCTACACCCAGTATCAAGTACCCAGGTGTACGAGGAAATAGAGTGACATTCAATAACGAAGATGCCAGAAGAGGATGGGGCATCGAATGCCTTCTTCTTCAAGGACTCAAGATAAATCTTGTAGTTTCTTCGCCAGTGGCCCTCCTTGCCACAGTGATGGCAAGTGCCTTTTGGTGCCTTTTCAATCCTTTTGTCCTTAGTTAACTTATTGGTGTCGAAAATGGAATGCAAATTCAGAGAAGACATGATCAGGTGATTATCCTATAAATACAAATTGAGGTTATGTGATGAGAATGATAAAGAATGCATCAATATACATTAATTAAATCCTATTTATTTTTTGAATTGAATAACCCTTTTTATCAATTCGGGAGATCGTAGGAATATCTCCAAATAGGTTGATATCCAACCATAGATAAGAACAACCATGGCTGGAGTCCATCAAGTTATTCTTAGCTATAAAGGTAGGTAATTATACCGATTACATATTACATATTACACATATGTAACTATCACATTATGCTATCAACTAATTGAATGTTTGCATAAATCATTGGGTTGTTAACTCATTAACAAGTATGCAACAATATACATAGCACCCAACTGCACCTCTCTTTACATCGGCCTTGGCTGTGACACAACAAATCGATGCTCCAAGCTTAAGGCTGACCCATTAATCAAGAAATAGTTTTAATTGGTTGGAGCTCATTCAACCGTTTAGTTAGGCTTGGATGTGTGCAACAACCAAAACTAAGGATTGACCTCTGACTCCAACTATATTAATCATAAACTAATTCCATGGTTTGAACATGTTGAGGTTCAAGCCGGGCATGGATGTGTCCTTCAACCCAAACGAGAAACAAAACTCCGGTTCTAACCACATTAATGGAAGGTGTTGGCCTTAATATTTTGTAAGGGGTTTTGGGTCTCATCCTTTTCCTTTTACGCACATTCATGACATATAATTATGTCATGTTCTAACGATTTCCTTAATAAAGTATGTATGTGACTTAATTTATCAAGTCTCATTAATTGAATTAGGAACCGAATTTCCTAATTCTAATTTTACACTTTATTCAAGGAATTATTTTGGGAAACAATTTCCTAAATTATCATAATCAATTTCGGAAATAATATGTTTAAGTCTTTGATTTCTCTAAATCAAATCTTATTAAATTAAGAGACAGATTCCCTTAATTCAACCACATATTATTTTCATGAAAATCTTATTTAAGAAAATAAACTCTATAGGAAACAATTTTTCCTAATTAATTTTGGAGATAACAATATGTAAGAGCATCACCTCATAAATCAAATAAGGGAATTATTGTTTGAGAATCACCTCAAAAATTTTCATGATTTGATCACATATTTTATTTATGGATAATTATTTACAACAAATTATTTACTTTGGGTGGCTCCCCGAGGCACTCCCCAAAGAAAAGAAATTTGTTATAAATCTAATTTGGCCTGCTCCCTGAGAGATAACCAAATTAAACATGACAATTAAAGAACTTGCTAATAATATAATTTGGATGGCTCCCCGAGGCCTACCCAAATCAATTTTAACAATTCATATTCAAAATAGGAAATTAAATTATAACAACTAACTTTAATTTGGGTGGCTCCCCGAGGCACTCCCCAAAGTAAAGAATTTTGTTAATAATTTAAAAACCAATTTGAATTTAATTGTCAATTAATGTTTCCATAAAATGTCTAGACTTTCATGAAAAGAAAGTGCCCAAAATTACGAGCTTTCCATAAATGGAAAGTTTCCAAAAATAAAAGGTTTTCAGAATAATTGTAAGTTTCTGGTACAAAGAAAATTTACGTATTTCCAAAATTAGAAAATTTCCAAAATAGAAAATTTCCAAAATTGGAAAGTTTCCAAAAAATGGAAAGTTCTCACAATTATCATAAAATTTTAGAAACAGGGATATTTCAAAAGTTTGCGAAATTTTCATGAGGATTTCCAAACCTTGAAATTCCTAAATCGGAAATTTACCATAATTGGAAAGTTTTCATAATTGAAATTTTTTCCAAAATTGAGATTATGACAAAGTTTTCCGCAAAACAATTATATGATTATGTCGAACACTAACCTGGCTCTGATACCACTGTTGGGACCGGGTGCATGTTGACATGGATGCGGGTTCGTAATTTTAAAATTAATTACGTGCAGCAGAAGGTTTAGCATAAATAATTTCTCAAATTATTTAACCACACATCTAAGCATGCAACCTTATCATGTGTAGACATGATCATACATTTAAAATTTTGCAGAAACGTAAACTAATTTACTTGTTACCTCGCGTAACTCGAAGGAAGGGACGAGATCCAACTGTAAGCGTCCCTCGGAAGCTCCGCCTCTATTCGCGTCCACGCCGAGTATCTTCGGGATGACTTCGCAAAGCCACGAGTTTCGTGTTCTCGAGAACTACTAGATTCTCCGAGAACGCGACAAGAAAAACCAAGAGAGAAGTAATCACATCGGAAAAACTCACCACCAAGGTTGGCCGGAATCACAATTTCGGCGAGAAGGAGGAAGATGACTTGCGCCCAATCCCAAGGTGAAGATGGTGTAACGACCCGGCCCATTCGGCGGTCCATTCGGCGACCCCTTATTTTTCTGTGGGTCATCGACCGTCGACCGTCGACCGTCGACCGTCGACCGTGCCGTTACCAATACTAGGTCTTTCCACTCCTGGGCGTGGATTTTTGTCTTCCCAGGATTCAAACTCTAGACCCAGGCTTAAATCTAGTTCTTTATGAATCCTGAATACCAATTGAGCTATAGCTCAATTGGTGTTCAGGATTCATAATGAACTAGATTTAAGCCTGGGTCTAGGGTTCGAATCCTGGAAAGGCAAAAATCTACACCCAAGGGTGGGAAGACCTAGTATGAGTAATGGCACGATCGATGGTCGACGGTACGACGGTCGTGAGGACCGGTAAATGGGCCGGTAGACGGGTCGGGTCGTTACAATAAAAGGCGCCTTTTTATTGTAACGACCCGGCCCATTCGGCGGCCCAGTCGGCGGTCCATTCGGCGACCCATTATTTTTCTGTGGGTCGTCGACCGTCGACCGTGCCGTTACCAATACTAGGTCTTTCCACTCCTGGGCGTGGATTTTTGTCTTCCCAGGATTCAAACTCTAGACCCAGGCTTAAATCTAGTTCTTTATGAATCCTGAATACCAATTGAGCTATACGGTCGACGGTCGACGACCCACAGAAAAATAAGGGGTCGCCGAATGGACCGCCGAATGGGCCGCCGAATGGGCCGCCGAATGGGCCGGGTCGTTACAGATGGCCGGAGAGGAAGATCATCCCAACGGAAGAACTTCGTCGCCTTGGTGCTTCTCCTTGTGCTCACGGCAAGAAGAAGGGAGGAGAGACTTGTGGCCGGCCAAGAGGAAGAAGGGAGGAGAGGGAGAGAGCCCAAGCAAGAATACTTGGATTGATTTCCAAGCCTTACCTTGGGTCCTTTATATAGTGGCCTCTCAACCGCCAAGTCTCCTTTTTCTTATGGAATAAATTTTCATAAAAAATTTATCATATAAATTTTCTATGACTTATTCCATCATGCCAAATTTTATCATATTTTAATTTATGATAAAAATCAACCAAGTCACTTTTTTCTTATGGAAAGAAATTTCTTATCATGGTAAATCAATCTGTGATTGATTTTATAAAATAAAATAAACCAATCCGTGATTCATTTTAATTTTCATGAAAAATAAATTTCTTTATATAAATTTCTTTATCATGGTAAATCAATCCATGATTGATTTTATAAAATAAAATAAACCAATCCATGGTTCATTTTAATTTCCATGAAAAATAAACCAAACCTTGGTTTATTATATAAAAATTAATATCATCCATAATTTTATAAAACAAACCACACTTGGTTTATTTTATAAATTGAACCGAAACTGGGTTCTCTCCCTTTGTTGTGGCCGGCCAAGCAAAGAGGGTGGGGACCCTCTTTGGCCGGTCTATCCAAGCCACGCCCCAATGAATTAAACTCATTTAATTCATCTATTAAGTCTTCAAAAGACTTAGCCATTTTACGCTTCCGATGCATCTCTGAAAAATTCAGATTCGACTTATCGTTTGGCTCAACCAAACCTAATATCTCTTGATTGGAAAATCCAATTTTCAACTCATTTTAAATCCCTCGGATTACTCGTAGTGCGTGTGACTAAATAGACTTTCGATTTATGTTGGCCGTCTATAATTAACCAATTATAGAACGATCATGAGTGGCACCTAGTAGTACATCATGATCCCCAATTAATCGAAAGATCAACGGTTGACCTCAAAAGCAATTCTGAAACCCTTCAGCAGCTATAATGAATCGTGCCTCATTCCCTTCACCATCTTATACCCACTTGGTTCAGGACATGGTCTATGTGTGTCAGTCCCCACTAGGCTGATTACGTCACACCTAGCCCAAGTAACGCTTTCTCGTCCTACGAATTCTAATTACTCTCATGTATCTAAGAGATTCATACTCTGACATTCAGTAAATGAGTTTATGATCTCAATCAAATACACAAACATGTAAACTCAAATAGTGAATATTCATTTATTAAAATAAATGATTACAATCATAAGGTGATTGCCTTAGTACACTTTTCTCATATCACTAACATCCATGCCTAGTCTCACTCACTGGGACTTCAACCTAGCCCTCCAAACTAGGACCTAGTCCTCCAAGCCAGGATTTCGTCCAACCTAGCTCTCCAAGCTAGGACCTGGCCCTCCAGGCCAGGGTTTCATCTAACCTAGCCTTCCAAGCTAGGACCTGGCCCTCTAAGCCAGGGTTTCATCCAACCTAGCCCTCCAAGCTAGGACCTGGCCCTCCAAGCCAGGGTTTCCATCACCTAACCCTCTGAGTTAGGACTTTCCACACCTAGCCTCCAAGCTAGGATTTTCCTCACCTAACCCTCCAGGTTAGGACATTTCCCACCTAGCCCTCCAAGCTAGGATTTTTCCACACCTAACCCTCTAGGTTAGGAATTTCCACACCTAGCCCTCCAAGCTAGGACTTTTCCTCGCCTAACCCTCCAAGTTAGGACTTTTCACACCTAGCCCTCCAAGCTAGGATTTTTCCCACCTAGCCCTCCAAGCTAGGATTTTTCCCACCTAGCCCTCTAAGCTAGGATTTGTCCACACCTAACCCTCCAGGTTAGGGTTTCATCCACTCATTACCCAGTCCCCGACCGGGACTTAATCATAATCATCTCATCGACCTAAACTAAAATCAGTGTCAACACCAAAACAATAATCAGGGTCAGACTGCATCAACACTTACGTCTGATAACACTTTGACATTGTTGCCAATGAGTAAAATGTCATCTACGAATAGTACAAGAAATACCACTACGTTTCCGTCACATCTCTTGTATTCACAAGACTCATCCGGACATTGAATAAATCCATATGACTGGATTACCTCATCAAAGCAGATGTTCCAAAATCTCGAAGCTTGCTTCAATCCATAAATTAACCGATTAAGCTTACACACAAGATGCTCTTTGCCCTTTGCAATGAATCCCTCTGGTTGCTGCATATAGATTTTTTTCTCAAAACTTCCGTTAAGGAAAGCTATCTTGACATCCATCTACCAAACCTTGTAGTCCATATGAGCAGCAATAGACAAGAGAATCCGGATAGACTTAAGCATGGCTACTAGCGAAAAGTCTCCTCATAATCGATATCCTTTTTCTGAGTATACCCTTTCGCAACCAGCCTTGCTTTGTAGGTCTCAACCTTCCCGTCTACTCCTCTCTTTCTTTTGAGGAGCCACTTGCATCCAATGGCTTTTACACCATTGGGTGGTTCTACTAGCTCCTAGACCTGATTAGAATCCATAAATTCTATCTCAAACTTCATTGCCCTTTGCCAAGATCCCGCATCTTTATCTTAGAGTGTCTCGTCATATGTCCAGGGATCAGGTTCATGCTCGCCAGGAACCAAGTCCATAGACTCTTCCAAGAACATGAATCTCTCAGGCTGCCTAACTGTGAAATCGATTAGAATCGATAGGGGGGGTGAATATCGATAAAATCATTTTCAGAAAATTAAGAGAAATTACGCAGCGGAAAATTGCAAGACAATGCTAACTCAGTTTTCTTTTACTTGGTTTGGAGTCTAGATCGACTCCTACTCAAAGGCCCACAGTCCTTGACCGTTTATATTGGACAATTCTATATTTCGCAAAAATATTACAAAGTGGAAATTCAAATACAGAATTTAAATACAACAATTAATTAAAAATTATACCGACGACCGGAGAAGATTCGAAGATCGGAGCCACGGGTCGTCGATGGTGCTTGAGACTTGAGCATGGAGTGTTTGGAGCAGAGCGCCTGAAGGAATTCGTTGGAAGCAATTATGTTTGGAAGCAAGGGGTGAACCCCTTTATATACTAGTGTGTTGGGCGCATGTGTTGAAGGGGGCACCTAACACGTGGCCCTTTCTACGCGAAACCATAGTCGTAGACTTGGCCAACGCTTATCCCTTCAACTGGGGCGCCTGAGCTGACTAGGGCGCCTGTATCAACACAGGCACCTCATTGCTGATGTGGAGGCTTACTTCGAGACTGCATGGAATTACCCCTTCTTGGGCGCGTGTCACCATACAGGCGGCTGTATGATCAGGTGCCTGACTCCATTCAGGCGCCTGGGAGTAGAAACCTTCAACCATTGTTTTTTCAACTAGGGTTAGTTCCAAAGCCCAAACAATACATACATAATATATAAGTTAAGCACAATTAACAACCTGAGCTGTCTTGGTTATGACTTTGGCCTTCCAAAATGGAACCCTAGGTCGAACCGACGCCTAATGTTCCCTCCTACGGGGAACGCATCCTCGCCTACTCCTCTCAGGAGAGTTTACCTTTTTGCCAACCAGCTCCTTCGGTTGGACTTTTGACTAATCCTTCGGATCAGGTCTTCGTGCCCAGTCCGCGACCAGGACTTATTGCCCAACCCCCTGGTCAGGTCTTCGGTGCCCAGCCCTCGGCCATGACTTATTGCCCAATTTCTCGAATTAGGACTACGTGCTCAATTTGTGACCAGGACTTATTGCCCACCCCTAGGTCAGGTCTTCGGTGCCTAGCCCTGTGCCAAGACTTATTGCCCAATTGCTCAAATCAGGACTTCGTGCCTAGTTTACCTAGGACTTTTCCTGCGCACTTGAGTAACTTTGTTAGTGTTGGTGCAGAAAGCACCAAAGTCAAACCCGTGTTTTGATAATGGCAACAGAGTTCAAAAGTTAAGTCTCACTTGTTTTCTAACAAGTCACTCTAGTGTGCAGGAAAAGTCCTAGCGAAGGACTGCTAGGCACTGGCGAAGAAATGCCAGGTCGCAAAGCCCTAGCGAAGGACTGCTAGGCACTGGCGAAGGAATGCCAGGTCGCAAAGCCCTAGCAAAGGACAGCTAGGCACTGGCGAAGGAATGCCAGAGTAAAAGCCCTAGTGAAGGACTGCTAGGCACCAGGCGAAGGACATCTTGGGACTGAAGACCTGGCGAAGGAATGCTAGGCACCGGGCGAAGGACAGCTCGGCATCCAAGCCCTGGCAAAGGACCGCCAGGCAAAAGTCCAACCAAAGGAGTGGTTGGCATCAGGTACATTCTCCCGAGACGAGTAGGAGAGGACGCGTTCCCCGTCGAGGGAACAGTAGGCGTCGGTTCGACCTAGGGTTCCATTTAGGAGACCCAAAGTCAGAACCAAGACAGCTAAGGCTGTATAAAATAACCACTTAATGTTTTGTTGTGTTTTGGACTAACCCTGGATGCAGGATCGAAGGAACGAGTGTCTGCAGCTCAGAGAGCCTCAAAGGAGTGAGGCAACAGCTGACCAGGGCGCCGGGAGTGTCCCGGGCGCCCCCAAGGTGAACACAAAACACACAAATAAGAAGCGCGCTTCGACAGTACATCCTATGGGTGCCCCCGTGCTCCCGGGCGCCCCCGCTGCTCCCGGGCGCCCCCAGCATCCCGGGCGCCCCCAACAGCAAGCGTCGAAGCGCAAGCCAACGAAGCAAGGGATAAAAGTTTGACCCGGTCAACCCGGGCGCCCCGAGCGCTCCGGGCGGTCAAAGCTGATCCCGAAGTCAAAGGGATCAGAAGCTGACCGAGATCGAGCCGGATCAAATGCCACGTGGGGGGGGGGGTGCCCCCGACGATCCGGGCGCCCCCAGGGCTATTTAAAGGCCCCTCGACCCCATGGCTCAAAGCATCAATTCACTCAACGCTTCTACACTCTTCTACTCTCGCGCTCTGCTCCGGAAACCTCCCGACAAGATACTCAAGCGCCGACGACGTCCAACTGCTCCGAAATTACCATCTACTTCGGACGTCGGTAAAGAAGAGTGATTTTTTAATTTACTGCACTTACTCTGTAATCAATATTTGTAAATTGTTTTTGCGCCTCATATAGAATTGCCCAAAGTAAATGGTCAACGACCGTGGGCCTTGGAGTAGGAGTCGACCTAGGCTCCGAACCAAGTAAATCCTCCTGTGTTAGCGTTGTGTGTTTTTAACTTCCGCTGTGCAACTTCTCTTAGTTTTCAAATCCGAACGTTTTCCGATATTCACCCCCCTCTATTGGTTCTCTCGATCCAACAAGTGGTATCAGAGCGGGGAAGTTCAAACTTGGTGCAACCACCAGTTTGAAAAATTTTTCAAATTTTTATTTCTTTTTCTCGTTCGAATTTTTTTAATTTTTTTTTCATTCAAATTTTTTTTTATTATTTCCCTTATCCCGCACTACTAATCCAAGACCAAGTCTTGGGAATTTGTTTTTTAGTAAATTTTATTTCAGGTTAAATGACCATGCAAGAAGGATTTAGCACCGCCAGACCTCCACTTTTCAGTGGAGAAAACTTTTCTTACTGGAAAAGTCGAATGGAGGTCCACCTGAAAACTCAGGTGGACATGTGGATTATCATCAGTCCGAACTGGAGATTCCCACAAATGCTGAAGGACTACCTCAAAGCTACACAGAGTGGGACACCACTCTGAAATGAAGAATAGAAGCAGATGCAAAGGCGACTCAGACTCTTCAATACGGATTGACGAAAGAGGAGCTGAACCGAGTGGGCCCCTTCAACAGTGCCAAGGAGCTGTGGGCAAAATTGATCGAGTTGCATGAAGGAACATCAGACACTCGGATCAGCAAGAGGGAGCTGCTCCTGAACAAACTATACACCATCAAGATGGCCGACAACGAAACAGCAGCCCAGCTCCACGCACGAATCCAAGAATTAATGAACGACCTTCACACTATAGGTCACAAGGTTGAAAACCGTGACCTAATAAGGTATGTTCTAAATGCTTTCCCTAGAAACACCTTGTGGGCATCTATGGTAGATGCATACAAGGTTTCGAGAGATCTTTCTAAAATAAAGTTAGATGAATTGTTTTCCGAACTAGAACTGCACGAACAAACTAACACCAATACGGTCGAGAAAGGTATTGCCTTTGTTGCAGGAAAAACTGGAAGGCGAACAAAGAAGAAGGCTCAACCTGAACTCGAGTCTAACTCAGACTTGGACTCAGAAGATGAAGAAGGAGATCGACCGAAGCTGGTCCGACTAGCCCGAAGCTACTACAAGGAGCTGAAGAACCAAACCAACAAACGGAAAGTCAGTCGAAGAAAGGACGAACTAGCTGAACCCCTGAATGACAAAAACAAGCCCAATGTAACCTGCTACGAGTGCAAGAAGAAAGGCCACTACAACACGGAGTGTCCAAACTTAAAGGAAACTAAAAAGACAAGAAGAAAGAAAGCGCTCCAAGCAACTTGGGACGAATCTTCCTTAGAAGAAGAAGAAGAAGCACACCAGTCAAATCTACTAGCCCTGACTGCCTCAGAAGAAGTCAGAACCGAGTCAGACTCAGAACAAGACGACGGCAAGCTGACCTTTTCAGAAGACGGCGAAATCAAGGTAAGTGGTTTTAATAGATGTCAATTAAATGAGCTCATATCTTATCTTTCTCGAGATTTGGCGAAAGCTAAACTCTGAGTCGAATCCCTCCGACAGGAAGTAAAACTCCTGAAAGAGGGAGCTGACTCTGAACCCTTAACCGAGAAGGTTCAAGAAGGAACTCCTACTCAAGTTGAAAAACTTGAGAAGGAGAACTCCTCCCTGAAAACTCAGGTTAAGGATCTTAGATCAGCTTTAGAACGATTTACATCTGGTTCCAAGGGTCTTGATATGATTCTTGGAAAACAGAAATCAGTTCTAAATCGATCCGGACTTGGTTATAGAACTAAATCCCGACAAAGATCTTATTTTGCTGTACTAAATAAGTCCAGAGGTAAAATTCAGGCATGGGTACCTAAACTATACCTGAACAAACCAACTGGATCAAATCAGTATAGGATCCCCAAGGACAAGATTCACATCTTGCCTAATCATTACCGTGACTTTAGTCCAGGGGGAGCCAAACTGAAAACTATATTCATTGTTAGATAAAATTTAATTCTTGATTGCAAATTGCATGTTTGATTGTTTACTTAAATTTCTACAATTTATTATGCTTAGACTTAGGTTAGTATAAGGACTGAACAAACCTAACTGAAACTTGATAACATAGTATTGGGTGGAGGTGAGATGATAGTATGTTAGGGAAACCAATTCTAATAAGATCAAGTTCACTTGATCTCTTTAGACTGGTGAAACTAGCCGAAGCTACCGATCCAAAATCCAAACTAGTTAGACCAGAACTTTTTCAAGAATAATTTTGAAAATGAAATTTCATTAAACGGCTTTGTCAAGGAAAGGGTTGATGATCCAATAAGGCTACAGCCAAAGAAACTAGTGCCTCGCCAAGACCTGGAAGCCAATTTTTGAATTTCAAATTCAAATTACTTTTTGTAAAATTCAAATCTAACACAATTTTCAGTTAAGTATAGATTCAACCGTTCTCTCTCAAACAAACTTAACTGTTTTCAAAAATTAATTTAATGTTTTTCAAAATAAATAATAATTTTTCAAAATAATTATCAAAACCTGTCTCACAAAACCTATAAGGCTAACGTGATTGAAAACCCTAGATTTGAGTGAGACAGACTAGGTAGTGAAACTCAATTTAAGCTATTCCTAACTCAAATTGGATCCAAATCAATAAAACTCTTTATGTGTAGGAACATAAAGATTTGGACCAATGGATGTTAGATAGCGGTTGCTCCAGACACATGACTGGAGATAAATTGAAGTTCACCAAACTCAAGCTCAAGAACCTAGGCTCAGTGGCATTTCGCAACAATGCTACACTTAAGGTAATTGGGTCAGGTAATATTGAGCTTAAATCTGACTTCATTATTAAGAAAGTTCTCTTGGTTGAAAACTTTAAATTTAACTTGCTTAGCATAAGTCAGTTATGTGATTCTGGTTATATAGTCACCTTCAACAATTCTAACTGCCTGATTAAAAATGTACAAGACTCAGAAATCATACTTAAGGGTACTAGGAAAAATAATGTATACACTATAAACCTTCCCTCAGCACCCAAATGTATGTTAACTCTGTTGGGAACGAGATGGCTAGAGAGGGGGGGTGAATATAGCCAATCACTTCTTCTTTGAGGAGTTATCAAATTTCTGCACTTGAAGTGATTAATAGCACAGCGGAAAACAAAACTTGCAGAAACTAAAAACCAAAAACCTAACTAGCAAGATTAGCAAGATCGCTAACAAGGAGATTTTACAAGGTTCGGGGATAACTTGCCCCTACTCCTTGGCGTGCCCATAAGGTGGGCGATCCCTTGATCGTCGGCAGATCAAGCCCCGGTGAAACCGGATATGAAGCAACCTCCTTCTCGGTGGAGAAACCTCCCCACAGTGTGTTTCAAACAATGATATAGAATGAGCACAAGGAAACAACAAGGAGGATCTTACTCAAACACTTAGCAAGGACAAAAACACAGCAAGCTTCCCTGAGCTCCACCCAGTGGCGATCTCACGCAAGAACCCTTCTCCGTGTCTTCCCACTGTCGGACTCCAAGCTTCTTGTCTTCTCCTTCAAGTGCTCAAGTATGATGATTGCTTCTCAATAGCTTGCTCAGAATGATTGAAGAACTCAAGAACAGCAAGCTTGATGTGGAGCAAAACGCAGGAACTCAAGAGCACAAGATTCAGAACTTCTTCGATTAATTACTTAAACACTACCACTCTCGTTCCTTTTGTTTCTCTGCTAAGCAACAGATGATCTCATCTCCAGCAGCCTCCAGCTGCCTCACTGCCAACGCGCCAGCTACACTGAACCCTAACTGAACTTCCTGAGCTACCTCAGCCAAGCTTCAGTCAGCAGGTTCAGTCAGCAGCTTCAGTCCAGCATCCAGCCGTTGCAACTTGTGTGGAGAAAGGGACAAACCTGCTCCAAGGAAAGCTCTCTTTGACTTCTCCTTGAGTGTTTGAATCCTCCCCTGTCACCTGAAACTCAATCAAAGCATTAGAGCAGCAAATCAAACAGCATATCAAATATCAGAGGAAAGTGGCAGCGAATCGGTTGTGTTCAGACGCGATCAGAGTGTCTGACAATGCAATTTGAATTAAAGTGATCGGTCACCAGACCGATCAGGGAACCCCCTGATCGGTTACCAGACCGATCAGGCTGGTTCCAGACCGATCAGGCTCCGTCCTGATCGATCCCCAACGCTTAATTAGAAATCGCGATTTCTCCTGGACCGATCACCAGATCGATCCCAGGTCTTGGATCGTTCACTGGACCGATCCACCCTTATATTTGGCGATTTCTGAGTTTCGTAGGCTAAGCCTTCTGATCGATCAACTGACCGATCAGGGACCTTCCTGATCGGTTAGCAGTCCGATCAGGTCCTCACTAGACCGATCAGGCTTCGTCCTGATCGATCTTAGTGAGGAGCTCGCGAAGCTGGATCGTTCACCAGAACCATCTGTACAGTGACCCTGATCGGTCAGCAGACCGATCAGGTTCAAATCTGCAGGGGAACTCAACCTCACTATTCGCTCCCTGATCGGTCACCAGACCGATCAGGAGCCAGTCAGTGGGTGAAACGCATACTCCCTGATCGGTCACCAGATCGATCAGGAGCAACACAGTAGGTTCCCAACCTCACTGTGTGCTCCCTGATCGGTCACCCGACCGATCAGTCATCGCTGGATCGGTCACCCGACCGATCCACGATGGAGCAGCGTGCCAAAATCCCTGATCGATCACCAGACCGATCCAGGGACTCAAATTCAGCCCTCCAAGCTAAGTTTCCATCCACCTTAGCCCTCCAAGCTAAGGATTTTCCATCTAACTCTCCAAGTTGGGAATTTGCACCTAACCCTCCAAGTTAGGACTTTTCACCTAGCCCTCCAAGCTAGGACTTTTCACCTAGCCCTCCAAGCTAGGACTTTTCACCCAACCCTTCCGAGTTAGAACATCATCCAACCTAGCCCTCCAAGCTAGGCACCTGACCCTCCAAGCCAGGACTTTTTCACCTAATTCTCCAGGATGGAAATTTGCACCTAACCCTCCAAGTTAGGACTTTTCACCTAGCCCTCCAAGCTAGGACTTTTCACCCAACCCTTCTGAATTAGGACTTTTCCAAGACCTAGCCCTCCAAGCTAGGATTTTCCACACCTAACCCTCCAGGTCAGGACTTTTCAACACCTAGCCCTCCAGACTAGGATTTTCCACACCTAACCCTCCAGGTCAGGACTTTTCAACACTTAGCCCTCCAGACTAGGATTTTCCATCCCTTGCCTGATCCCCGACCAGGACTTAATCATAATCATCATAATCAACCTAAACTAAAATCGATGTCAACACCAAAACAACAATCAGGGCCAGACTGCATCAACAAACTCAACTAGAACAATCAAACCTCTGGCATAGGAGACTAGGTCACACTAATTTGAGGACTATCTCAAAAGTCACCCAACTTGGCCTAATCAAAGGACTCCCCAAAATTAAAGATAATAAAAACCTAATATGTGAATCATGTAATCAAGGTAAACAAACCAAATCTAATCACAAACTAATCCAATCTAACCTAACTCAAACCACACTTGAGCTCCTGCACCTTAACCTATTTGATTCACATGGAGCCAAGTCACTAAGCGGGAACCGATACTGCTTAGTAATAGTTGATGATTGTTCTAGGTTTACCTGGGTTAGGTTTCTAAAAACCAAAGATGAAACCCTAAACCTATTTAATGATTTCTGCAAATTAATTAAAAATCAAAATGATACTAAAATTAAAAGACTTAGGAGTGACCACGGGGGAGAATTTAAAAATCAACGGTTTGAGGAATTTTGTAAGGCCAATGGGTATTTACATGAATTTTCATGTCCTAGAACCCCCCAACAAAATGGGATAGTAGAAAGAAGAAATAGAATATTACAGGAAGCCGCTAGGGCTATGCTCAACGAATTTAACTTAGCAAACCAATTTTGGGCAAAAGCGATTAGTACGGCTTGTTACATCCAAAATAGGGTTCTAATTAACAAGCGACACAACAAAACACCCTATGAACTGTACTACCATAGGCTCCCAAATCCACACTACCTAAGGGTCTTTGGATGCAAAGTTCATATCCTAAACACCAAAGACTACTTAGGAAAATTTCAATCCAAATCAACCCTAGGTATCTTCCTAGGATACTCAACAACAAGTAGAGCCTATAGAGTTTACAACAAACAAACTAAAAAAAATTGAAGAAACAACTAACTTAATATTTGATGAAGAAGTCAACTCCACATCTGATCCAGACCTAACTTCATCAAACTCTGACCAAGAAAATAATGAACAATCTAGTGAACCCATAAACGAACTAACTATTGAACCAATTAACGAGTCAACTGAACCAAGTATCAAACCAACAAATGAACCAGCCCAAAGAGTCGAATCAAATAGTGAACCAAACCGACCAGCCGGACCTGAGGCTGAACCAAGTTCTAGAAGAACCAAGAAACCCAGACTTAGTCACCCAACCAATCAAATTGTGGGTGATCCAACTCTAGGAGTCAGGACTAGATCCTCCTATAGAAACCTTAGTCAAATAGCTATGATATCAAAAATTGAACCCAAAACTATAGAGGAAGCCCTACCTGATCCTGATTGGATCATAGCTATGCAAGAAGAGCTAGCTCAATTTGAGAGAAACCAAGTCTGGGAATTAGTACCTAAACCTGAGGGCAAATCCGTCATTGACACTAAGTGGGTCTTTAAGAATAAGCTAAATGATCAAGGAGAAATAGTTAGAAATAAAGCCCGCTTAGTTGCAAAGGGCTTCAGCCAAGTAGAGGGATTAGATTACGATGAAACTTATGCCCCAGTAGCTAAACTTGAGTCCATTAGAATGTTGTTAGCCTTTGCATCCCATAAAGGATTTATGTTATACCAAATGGATGTAAAGTCAGCCTTTTTAATGGATTCATTAAAGAAGAAGTTTATGTAGGACAACCCCCTGGGTTTGAGGACTTAGACAAGCCTAACCACGTTTACAAACTAACTAAAGCATTATATGGGTTAAAACAAGCACCTAGGGCATGGTATGAACGTTTATCAACTTATTTAACTTCTAAAGAATTTAAACAAGGCCAAATTGACTCAACTTTATTTATTAAAACCCTAGGAAAAGATATATTTATTGCCCAAATTTACGTTGATGACATAATCTTTGGATCCACTAACACAAACTTCCTAAAAGAGTTTGTCAAAATTATGGAAAGTGAATTTGAAATGAGCCTAGTTGGTGAACTTAACTTCTTTCTAGGCTTACAAATTAAACAAACTAGGGATGGAAACTACGTTCATCAATTCAAATATGCTAAAGAGTTAATAAAGAAATTTAAAATGGATAACTCTAAAAGTATATATACCCCCATGGCCACTAATGTAAAAATAGATAGTGACCCTGATGGTAAACCAGTAGACCTTAAACTCTATAGGAGTATGATAGGTAGCCTACTGTACCTTACAGCCAGCAGACCTGATATTCTTTTTGCTGTAGGGATGTGTGCTAGATACCAAACATGTGCTAAGGAAACGCACTTAGCAGCCCTAAAAAGAATACTAAGATATGTAAAGGGCACCCTAAATGTAGGGATTTGGTATCCTAGGACCTCAACTTTTGATTTGTCAGGATACTCAGATTCTGACTATGCTAGCTGTAAATTAGATATAAAGAGCACAAGTGGAAGCTGCCAACTATTAGGACAGAACCTAGTTAGCTGGTGCAGCAGAAAACAACACTGTGTAGCTCTATCCACAACTGAAGCTGAGTATGTGGCCTTAGGAGAGTGTGTAGCTCAACTTTTATGGATGATGCACACTCTTAAGGATTTCCAGCTCAACTACACCCAAACTCAGGTTTTCGTTGACAATATAAGTTCAATTAATTTAACTAAGAACCCAATCCAACATTCCAGAACCAAACATATAGAAGTCAAACATCATTTTGTAAGAGACCATGTAGCCAGGGGTGAAATAGTACTTAAGCATATTGACTCTAAATCCAACTTAGTTGATATATTCACAAAACCCTTACCTGAATCTGAGTTCAGTTCACTAAGAAGGCAGTTAGGATTGTGCTCTGTAGAATAGATCAACTCTACTTTTTCTTACTGCCCTACTTGATTTAAAAGTTTATTTCAAAAATATATAGAATTTGAAAAACTATTTTTCAAAATCAGTTTTTAAAATCTTTTCCGACTTAGTTTTATTTTTATTTCAAAACTACCCCTTTCAAAACTAGGACTCTTTCGAAAATGGACGTAGCCTAGGCCCTAACCCTAGAACTGCATGCACCTATAGATTTAGAAGCCAGCATCTCACAAGCACCTTAGGGTACTTTTAATTGATAACCTAGAAAGGGTTGAGATGCTTAGGTCTTTGCCTTAATTCAAGATGCTTTAAGTCAGTGCATCTGCAGTAATTGGGGCACTAAATACAACTTACACAGCAATCAAGTTAAGTGTCAAGTTTAGAAAATCTAACTTGAACAAAAACACTTAGCTTGACTAACCTTAGCAAAAGCTACTGTTTATAACAGTTAGTAAGTAGCTAATTGGGTTAGACAGGTCCCTACAGAGAAAATTGACTGATTTAGTTTAAATCTAATTATGAATTGGTTCAGTACAGCAAAATCATCTTCTATTAAGAAATTTATTTCCTTTATGCAAACTTATTTCTGCTATAGTTATCTGTTTTGATATATGGTAAAGGGGGAGAGATAGGAAAGGAGAGAGTTTAAAATTTTTCTAAAATTTTTTC
Organism: Boesenbergia rotunda; assembly: GCA_024364735.1. Classification (NCBI taxonomy): domain Eukaryota; kingdom Viridiplantae; phylum Streptophyta; class Magnoliopsida; order Zingiberales; family Zingiberaceae; genus Boesenbergia; species Boesenbergia rotunda. Next base: position 196,568 of record JAGFNQ010000346.1, on the reverse strand, counting down.
TAAAATTTCTTCTGCTCAAATTTTTAACTCTATCCTTTATTCAAAAAGTGTCTAAGCCTTTCAAAATTTTCTAATCTTTTTATCTAAGTATTTAAAATTTTCTAAGTACTGAAGCCTTTTAAAATTTTCTAACTACTGAAGCTTTTTAAAATTTTCTAAGTACTTAAGCTTTTTAAAATTATCTAAGTACTTAAGCTTTTTAAAATTATCTAAGTACTTAAAGCTTTCAAATTGTCTAAAGTACATAAGCTCTTAAGCCTTCAAAATTTTGCTAAAGTACTCAAGCTTTTCAAAAAACCCTCTAAGTACTTAAGCGTCTCAAATGTTTTTACAAAAGTACTTAAGGTTTTTCAGAAAAACTTAAGAGTTTTCGAAGCACTTTAAAACTTAGAATTTTCAAAACTTTTTGAAGTACCATAAACTTAAAACTTTCAAACTGTTGGTACTCAAACTAAAGTTTTAAAATCCTTCTTAAACTTAAGTTTTCAAATCTGACTAATAAAGCTTTCAAAACTTACTAAGTATCTGAACTCAAAAAGTCTATACAAAAGTCTAGTTTATTCTAAGTAAAGAGTTTGTTTAACGTAGAACCCCACGAGTTTTTGAAAAATCTAGGGGGAGATTCCTTCCAGGGGGAGGGAACAAAAATTTAATGTCTTTTTGCTCTGATTAAACTTAACTTTTTGAACTAGGGTTGCCATAAATCAAAAAGGGGGAGATTGTTGGTGCAGAAAGCACCAAAGTCAAACCTATGTTTTGATAATGGCAACAGAGTTCAAAAGTTAAGTCTCACTTGTTTTCTAACAAGTCACTCTAGTGTGCAGGAAATGTCCTAGCGAAGGAATGCCAGGTCGCAAAGCCCTAGCGAAGGACTGCTAGGCACTGGCGAAGGAATGCCAGGTCGTAAAGCCCTAGCAAAGGACAGCTAGGCACTGGCGAAGGAATGCCAGAGTAAAAGCCCTAGCGAAGGACTGCTAGGCACTAGGCGAAGGACAGCTTGGGACTGAAGACCTGGCGAAGGAATGCTAGGCACCGGGCGAAGGACAGCTCGGCATCCAAGCCCTGGCAAAGGACCGCCAGGCAAAAGTCCAACCAAAGGAGTGGTTGGCATCAGGTACATTCTCCCGAGAGGAGTAGGTGAGGACGCGTTCCCCGTCGAGGGAACAGTAGGCGTCGGTTCGACCTAGGGTTCCATTTAGGAGACCCAAAGTCAGAACCAAGACAGCTAAGGCTGTATAAAATAAACACTTAATGTTTTGTTGTGTTTTGGACTAACCCTGGATGCAGGACCGAAGGAACGAGTGTCTGCAGCTCAGAGAGCCTCAAAGGAGTGAGGCAACAGCTGACCAGGGCTCCCGGAGTGTCCCGGGCGCCCCCAAGGTGAACACAAAACACACAAATAAGAAGCGCGCTTCGACAGTACATCCTGCGGGCGCCCCCATGCTCCCGGGCGCCCCCAACAGCAAGCGTCGAAGTGCAAGCCAGCGAAGCAAGGGATAAAAGTTTGACCCGGTCAACCCGGGCGCCCCGAGCGCTCCGGGCGCCCCGGTCAAAGCTGATCCCGAAGTCAAAGGGATCAGAAGCTAACCGAGATCAAGCCGGATCAAATGCCACGAGGGCGGGGGGGCGCCCCCAACGATCCGGGCGCCCCCAACGATCCGGGCGCCCCCAGGGCTATTTAAAGGCCCCTCGACCCCATGGCTCAAAGCATCAATTCACTCAACGCTTCTACGCTCTTCTACTCTCGCGCTCTGCTCCGGAAACCTCCCGACACGATACTCAAGCGCCGACGACGTCCAACTGCTCCGAAACTACCATCTACTTCGGACGTCGGTAAAGAAGAGTGATTTTTAATTTACTGCACTTACTCTGTAATCAATATTTGTAAATTGTTTTTGCGCCTCATATAGAATTGCCCAAAGTAAACGGTCAACGACCGTGTGCCTTGGAGTAGGAGTCGACCTAGGCTCCGAACCAAGTAAAACCTCCCGTGTTAGCGTTGCGTGTTTTTAACTTCCGCTGTGCAACTTCTCTTAGTTTTCAAATCCGAACGTTTTCCGATATTCACCCCCCCTCTATCGGTTCTCTCGATCCAACAGTTAGATCACATATAATACTTAACTTTGAACCCTTTGTTAATATCAAAACAAGATTTGATATGATGCTTCCGGCACCAACAATCTCCCCCTTTTTGATTTATGACAACACAATTCAACGTTAAGTAAAAAATTTATCACAGTTAAGAAGGATTAAAACTAATGAAGTAACAATTGTGAACAGAATAAGAACCAATGTAATTTTGAATACAAATTCATTTTATTTCTCATACTCCCCCTGAAACCCTAAATAATTATGTTATAAAACACTTAACTTTGACATTTCCTCCCTCTTTGACATATATCAAAAAACATGGGCGAAACAAAATTTCTAAGAGAGATGTTTGAGTTTTTCCAAAATAAATTTGAGTAAGGGATTTCACAACATTTCAAAAATAACTTTTAAACATGTTCCAAAACTTTTGAAAAAAACTTTGATTGGAAGTTTTGAAAATGCATGAAGCTCCCCCTTAATATGGAACTCTTCCGCTTTTTTTTAAGAATATTTCCAATTTTTGAAAAACCTTGTAAAATTGAAACATTGCATAAAGCTCCCCAATGATTTGAAATTTTCCTCCTGAAGCTTTAAAATTACATGCAATTTCAACTTTCGAAAGTTTTTCTGAAATTTTGAAAAGAATTCTAAGTAAAAAAAATAATTATAAGTTCAGTTTGAAATAGTATTTTGAAATACAATTTCTGAGTATCACAAAGGAGATTCTAAGTTAGAAAAACCTTAGGTTAAAGTGAAAATATTTTTGAGAGCTTCTAAGATAAACTTTATTTGAAAAAGGGAAAAATTTAGGGAAGAATTTAAATTTTAATTTCACTTTTTCAACTCTCCCCCTTGGCCATATATCAAAAAAGAACTTTTGAAAAATATATTTTGAAGGAAAATGTGTATCAGAGCCTATTAGTTTTTTAAAATAATAAGACAATTTTGAAAATGTTGGCATTTCAAAATTACTAAATTAAGCAAGAATTAATGCTAATGGACAGTTTAACATTTCTATTGAGTTCAAGCAAAAAAAAACTTAAAGCATTTAATCAATAAGTCTATGTTTAATTCTTTTAGGCACCTATTTTTTATTCCAAACATGATTTGAGTTTAAGCATGGGTCGATAAGTCTCAGTTCAGAACTTTTAGCTACTTAATCCTCAAGTTAAAGGAGAATAAAATTCCTTAAATAAAGAATAAATTTCTTAAGTAGAAAGACTTTTGAAAGTGTTTTCTAAGAACAGTATTTTTGAAAATAATTTCACTTAAGTAACAAGCTTCCTTTAAAAAAAGTAAGTATTCTTTCTTAGAAAATATTTTAAGGAATTCTATGTACTTGAGAAAGAAGATTTGAAAATTTAAGTACTTTATCGATTTGAATTTCTCTAAATCTGACACAATCTTAGGAACTTTGTTGATCATAAGAAAATTTTCTATGTGTCTTAAAGGTTTTTCAAAATAAAGGATTTTCAATATAAAGTACTTGTTGACACAATCTATGTACTCAAGTAATTAATCAATATAAAGTATTTTTAATATGTATTTAATTTTTGAAATATAATAAATTTCTTGGTTTGGATTCCTCCCCAATCTGACACAATTCTAGGAAACCTCATTAACTACAAGAAAAATTTTCCTATGTGTTTTGGAGATTTTTCCAATCAAGGTCATTTTTCAAAGGTTTTCAAAGACGTTCAAGAGACGAAAAGATTTTTAAAAAAATGTTTTGGAAAATGAGAATGTTGAATTTTCAAAGTGCTTTTTGAAAAGCTAGTGTTATTTGATAATATAGTATTTTTGAAACTTCTAATACTTCTTTTAATTTGAACTCCCTCTAAACTTGACACAGTCCAAGTAGGCTTATTGACCATAAAGTTAATCCTCCTCTGAGTCTTAGGATTTGATCCAAACAAAAATAATTTCAAATATAAAAATGTTTTAACAACTTAATGATTTGAAAAAACAAATTCATGGTAAACATATAAAGACTGCAAAGGAAAAATTGTATGTTTAAAATGATTTTGAAAAATATAACAAGAGACAAAAATACAAGAGAAATTTTGAAAAATGCTCAGGTCGAAAGAATAAATATCAAAGCCCGGACTGTAGACATTTTTCTATGTGCAAACAAAATAGAATTCTAAGTGAAACCCAAGATAACTTTTGCAAAACTTATTTTTCCAAAAGAAATTGATTGTCCAAAAGGATTTCTTTGTATAGAAATGTTTTCAAAAATTAAGTAATTTTTAGGTAGATGAGCAAAAGAAACCTAAGGTGAACAATTTTAAGTACAATGATTTGAAACATTTAATCTTAGTTTAAAAAGTTAAAATGATTTTTGAGGATTTTGAAATTAATTAGAAATTTAAATTTGAATTTTAAAGATTGTTAAGTTGAATTTTGAAAATAATTAAGTTGAATTTTGAGAACAATTTAGTTGAATTTTGAGAATAATTGAGTTGAATTTTGAGAATAATTAAGTTAATTTTTATTTATTTTGTGAGGTTGATTGGGTTGGACTAGGCTTTTAAGTTCTAAGCATCTCACCCAATTCTAAATGACAAGACAAGGTATCCTTATCTGTTTTGTAAGATGCGTCAAATTTTATCTTTGAATTTAAATTAAAATCTATGATTTGATTGAAGCTTGTGTTAGATTCAAGTTTAACAAACGACAATTTGAAAGTGAGTTTCGATAATCGGCTTCCAGGTCTTGGCGAGTGATAAATACTAGTTTATTGATTATTTGAGCTACTTAAATCCATGTTTTACCTAGGTTTTTATTGCTAAAATTGTGAAATTGCCCTAGGTTTTAGAACTTATTCATATTTTGGACTTAATTGCAAAATTACATATATTTGAGTTAATTGGCCACTAAATTCTTGATTTATTTTTGTAGGCATAAAAGGTTCAAGGACCTAGGGCATATTGGGTCAAACTCGAGTCGGAAGTGACCCAGATCAGATTATCAAGATTACGATTAAATCTGGGCCGTTCGATTCAAAAGCGGCTAGATCTGAGCCATCCGGGATGATCTGAAGCAATCTGAGCTAGGGCTAGGGTTGATTAAGCACCCTGATCAAGATCTGAAGATTTCATCCCAATCGGAGCAAGATCAACCGTTGGATCAAGCTTGGAGGGCTCTAGATCATCCATTCAAAGATTAGCTTGATCTGGACCATCCGTTGCAAATCTGGAGGATCCGAGCTACCACGAGGTAGATCCTGACCCCAGATCTTCATCAGCAAAGTTTGGCTCAAATCAGACCAAGATCAGCCGTTGGATTGAAGCAAATCAATCACAGCCGTCCATTGGTTAATACTTAAGGAAAATTTCAACGCAGCTTACCCTGGTCGCGTCTTCACTGCTTCCGCTGTTCTTCCTTAGTTCTTGATGTTCTTAGCCATTTCTTCATCCAAGAAGGCGTGACCACCTTGTTTCCAACCGAGATTCATCATCTGAATCTTTAGAAGACAGCATCAATCGAGATTTCAGCTTAGATTTGATCCGGACAGAGCTTGTTGAGGGTTTCGCAATCTCTGTGGTCCAAGCACTGAGATCTTCGCCACAATCCATTTCCGACGATCTGAGGCACTTGTAGGGGTTCTCAGGTGACCTCAGATTGTTTCCAAATCACCATCGCAGCTCCACAAACGAAGATCGAAGCAATTGGATTGGAATTCTCCCAGCTGAAGAAGTTTGAGCAGAATCGATGGATTGAAGCTGTTTTCCACTGATTTGCTGAGCCTAGGGGTTCGAAGCCAGCTCTTGATTGACAACCAAGAAGATTGTGAGCTCTGGAAGGAATCAAGGAGTAGATTAATTAGTTTTCAATTCAGTTTTTGTAGACATTTCATTTCTGCCGAACTCTGTTTCTGCAATTTCAAGTTTTCAGCTGTCTTAGTTGTAAGATCTGAATTGTTTAGTTTAATTAGGAGTTTACTCTTCGAAGTCAGTAAGTTAGGAACTTGTTTAGTGATAGATTAAGTTAAATTCCAATTTGTTTTAGCTTAAATTGTTGCGTGCCAATTCCTAGCTAGCGTGCCAAGTTATTTCTGTTTTGGTTTCTTCCTTTTCGATTTCTGAATTTGTATCAGAATTCTTGTTTCTTAGTTGTTAATTCCTGGATTTTAGTCTGATATCGGCTTGCTTGGTTAACTTAGAGCTTAGATTCTAGATTTCTTGCAAGTTTCTCCATGTTTTCAGCTTAGCTAGATCTATAGTCCTGAAATTCTGTTCATTACTGCACTGTCTGTTCGGAAATTCTTGTTCAGCTACTTTAGTTTCAAGTTTGTAAGTTCTTAGCTGCAAGTTAGATTTAATTCTGCAAGTAGAGTAATATAGGAAGTTGTTTAGTGATAGTTTGAATTAAATTTCAGTTAGTTTGCAATGTTAATTCTTGCGTGCCAAACACAAGCCTGCTTGCCATTTTGAATCTGAACTTTCGGCAGAATTCTGAATTTGCTAAGGCTGTGTGTGTGCCAAATTGTCTCTAGTTTTCATCATTAATTCCAGCCTTCGAGTCCCGTATGAGTTTGCTTTGTTAACCTATAACTTGGTTTTGATTTTTGCAATTCAATCCATGTTATTAGCTTAGCTAGCATCATATTTCGAAAGTTTGTATTCAAAACTGCATTGGTTTTTATTTCTGCATTCTTTTCCTTGCTTTTGTTGGTGTCTAAGTGAGCTGTTTCTTCATCATTTCCTGCTAAGTTCTTAGAGATAGTTTGCTTTTCAATTTCATTCGGTCAGCTTGCCAAGTTTTTGATCGCCACTAGTTTAATTTCGGAATTTTGCATGTGACTCCTTGTGTTAATCTAGTTTGTTTTCGAAATTCCATAGCTGTTTTTACCTCATTGCATAGCATTTTACCTTGTGTTAAAATCAGAAAACGAATTCCATGAAAAATTCTTTGTTAATGCTTATTTAGGTTTTCACTAGTTGAGCTTTTTGGTGGCAATTTTCTTACTCAAGTTCATTCAATCAAGGTTCCTATATTCCATCTGCCATTTCACTTTTATTTACAACCAAAAACCAAATTATTAACTTGAAACCTAAAACTCAAAAACGACACATAATTGCAAGTTTGAATCAAGCACGACAACTATCCCTGATGAAAATACGACCTGTGGCCCCTTTGCTATATTCTTATACATTTTGATTGTAAAAGGGTTTCAGCATTTCATTGATATTTAAATTTGATGAGCCCATACATTTCGTGACAAATTAATTAGTGCATTTGGGCTTTATCAAATTTTTGGCGCCGTTGCCGGGGAATCTTTTAGTTGACTTGTTTGATTTTTGCTTGCGCACTTATTTTATATCATTCTTGACTATTTCTGTGCTTATTGTCATATCTTTTGATTTGATTTTATTTGTTTTATCTTTTTATCCATTTTTACTGCGATTTGTTTGATTTTATGACCAGGTCTCTAGGTGCTGAATTAGAAGATTTCGATCCTGAGATTGAGAGGACTTTCAGAGTCAGGAGGAGTCAGGCTATTCTTTCTGAGACTGCAGATATCCCTCCACTTCAGACTATCAGCACTCACTCAGGCATTGACATGGCAGACCACCAGAGAACCATGAAGGAGCTCGCAGCACCAGATGCTGCATTTCAGTACTCCAGCATAGCATATCCAGAGCTGGGAGAAAGTTTTGAGTTAAGATCTGGGCTTATTAATTTGTTGCCAAAATTTCAGGGTCTATCTGGGGAGGATCCAAACAGACACTTGCACGAATTCCATGTGGTGTGCTCTACTATGAAGCCTCAGGGCATTTCTGAAGAAGACATCAAGCTGAGAGCTTTCCCCTTCACATTGACAGGAGCAGCCAAAGACTGGTTCTATTATCTGCCTACCGGACATGTGTCTAGTTGGATAGCCATGAAGAAGGCATTTTTGGAGAAGTATTTCCCAGCTTCCCGCACAGCTATAATCAGAAAAAGTATCTGTGGGATTCAGCAAGTGGTGGGCGAGACACTATATGATTATTGGGAAAGATTTAACAAGTTGTGCTCAAGTTGCCCCCAACATCAAATCAGTGAGCAATTATTGATTCAATATTTTTATGAAGGACTGCTGCAGACGGATAGAGTCCTGATTGATGCTGCAGCTGGAGGAGCCTTAGTGAACAAGTCACCAATGCAAGCTAGGGAGTTAATTTCTAATATGGCTGAGAATTCCCAACAATTTGGAGGCAGAGCCTTGAGCACCAGAGGAGTGGGTGAAGTTCAGGCAGTTCCCACTGATAACAAGGAGGTAAAGAATGCATTGATGGAGCTCACCTCAGCTTTGAAGAAAATAGATTTGAAAGTGGAAAGACTAAGCTCAACTCCTTCAGTACCTCCACCCTCTACTCAAATTACAAGTGTGTGTGGCATTTGTTCTAGTCAAGAGCACACTTCAGACTCATGCCCCAATCTCCAACAGGACGAGACAGTAGCTGCATTAGTGAGAGGACAATTTCCAGCAAGAAACAATCCATATTCCTCTACCTATAACCCCGGTTGGAGGAATCATCCTAACCTGAGGTATGGGAATGCTTTCTGCCAACAAGAGCCTCAAACTCAGTCATCACAGCAGCCCCAACCAAACTTATAGCAGACCCAACAAATTCAGAACACGCAGCAACAATTTCAGCCATCAAACCAAAGCTTTCAGCCTTCGTTTCAGCCTAGTTACCAACATTTTCAGCAACAATTTCAGTCATTTGAACCTCAATTTCAGCAACCTTATCAAGGGCAGCAAGGCTTTCCATCATTCCCAGCTTTCCAAGCTCCAAATCAGCAAAATTTCCAGCCATCACAGCCCATGATTCAGAATTTTCAGCCCTACAACCAAGGGTTTCAAGGTCAAAATTTTCAGCCCTCGCCACCTAATTTTCAAGCTCCAAATCAGAGTTTTCAAGGGTACACCTCGCAGCAAAATTTCCCAGCATATCAGCCCTCTAATCAGTTCTTTAATCAGCCCCAACAGCATGGTTTTCAACAGAATCAGCAAGCTCCACAATTTCAGCCAACTAATTCATCCTTTCAAGGTCAATCAAGGGGCTATTCTAACCAAGGAGGTTGTGGAAGCTCAAGTGGAGGAAACGCGTCCCAACAGAGGGTTGAGGATATGTTTCAACAGATGATGCAGCAACAACAAGCTCAACAACAACAAATACAACAAGTTCTTCAACAACAACAACATCAACAACAATACAATCAAAACGTTGAGAGACAATTAGGGCAATTGGCTAGTGGAATTAACCAAAATCAAGCTCAAGGATCAAGCCAACTCCCTTCCCAAACCGTTCCTAATCCCAAAGGGAATGTGAGTGCTATAACTTTGAGAAGTGGGAAGGTTACAACATCTCCTAAGAGTCCAAGAGCAGAATTTTCAGGAAACCGGACAGCTTCTCCACTTCCGGCCCAAAACCACACTGAAATGAGTTCAAATTCAGCTGATTCCGACCCTAGCCCGTTCCCAACTCAATCCTCAAGAAACCCTCCAAATTTGGTGGCAAACGGAGAAGAAATCGATGCCGAGACGCATGGGACAGCAGCTGCTACGCAGGGGACAGCACAGCAGAATTCAGCAGCTCAATTTTCGGCCAAAGTTGATGATTTTAGGGTTCCTTTACCCTTTCCACAGCAGAGAACACATGCCAAAAAGCAAATGGAGGAAGAGAAAGCCAAGGAATTCAATGAGTTAGTGGAGCTATTTAGCAAGGTGGAGATCAATGTACCTTTGTTGACCATGATCAAGCAGATTCCTAAATATGCTAAGTTTTTGAAGGATCTTTGTGTACATAAAAAGAGACTCAAGGAAAATGAATTGGTCAGCTTTGGGAAGAACATCTCAGCACTTATCCACACTATTCCTCAGAAGTGTGAAGATCCAGGGGTATTCACTGTTTCTTGTGAGATAGGGAGCACCATTTTCCACGACGCCATGTTAGATCTAGGAGCTTCAATAAATGTGATGCCCAAGTCAGTTTTTCAGATGCTTGGCATAGGCCCTTTACAGCCCACTGGGGTGGTGATACAGCTAGCAGATAGGAGTCAGACCCACCCAGCAGGTATGATTGAAGATGTCTTGGTGAAGGTAAAGGAGCTAATATTTCCTGCTGATTTCTATATTTTGGATATGGAGGGAGATTACTTGGCACACCGTTCTCCACTTATATTAGGCAGGCCTTTTCTGAAGACAGCCAGAACGAAGATTGATGTATATGCCGGGACACTTTCTATGGAGATCGGAGACACGGTTGTACAATTTAGCCTTTTTGATACCATGAAGCATCCAAGAGAGGACTGTTGGTGCAGGAAGCACCATATCGAACCTTGTTTTGATATTGGCAAAGGATTCAAAGTTAAGTTTGTTTGTGATCTAACAATATTACTCAAGTGTGCAGAGACAAAGTCCTAGCGAAGGAATGCTAGGCACCTGGAGAAGGACTGCCAGGATACAAAGCCCTAGCGAAGGACTGCTAGGCACCTGGCGAAGGACTGCCAGTATCCAAGCCCTAGCGAAGGACTGCTAGGCACCTGGCGAAGGACTGCCAGTATCCAAGCCCTAGCGAAGGACTGCTAGGCAGCTGGCGAAGGACTGCCAGTATCCAAGCCCTAGCGAAGGACTGCTAGGCAACTGGCGAAGGACTGCCGGTATCCAAGACCTGACAAAGGACCGTCAGGCAAAAGTCCAACTGGAGGAGCCGGTTGGCACCAGGTAAATTCTCCCGAGAGGAGTAGGTGAGGACGCGTTCCCCTTGAGGGAACATTAGGCGTCGGTTCGACCTAGGGCTCCATTTTGGAGATCCAAAGTCAGAACCAAGACAGCTAAGGCTGTTTTAACTAACTTATTATTTGCTGTTTTGGACTAACCCTGGATGCAGGACCGAAGGACTATGTTTCTGCAGCTCAGAGAGCCTCAAAGGAGTGAGGCCGTAGCTGAGTAGGGCGCCCCGGATGTGACGGGCGCCCCAGAGTCAACCCAAAGTCAGCAGAGAAGTAAACCTCCGACAGCACAGCGTTGGGGGGCGCCCCGCGCATGTCGGGCGCCCCTCTTGTCGCGGGCGCCGCGCAAATCGGGCACCGCGCAGATCGGGCGCCCCGCGTGTCTCGGGCGCCCACTGTGCCACGCCACTGAAGGCGGCTGCAGCTCACCCTCGCGAAGCCTCGGTGATAAACTTTGACCGGTCAATCGGGCGCCCCGTGCGCGTCGGGCGCCCCAGTCAACTGTTATCCCGAAGTCGAAGCGATCAGTCACGACCGAGAGCACGCCAGATCTGCTGCCACGTGGAGGGCGCCCCGAGCATGTCGGGCGCCCCCTGCCCTATATAAAGAGGGCCTCGACCCTCTTCAAAAACAATCAATTGCTTCGACGCTTCTGTGCTCTTCTGCTTCCGCGACACGCTTCAGAAATCTTCCAACTCAAGCTGACGACGTCCTGCTGCTCCGAAACCTTGATCTACACCAGACGTCGGTAACGAAGAGCTCTGTATTTAAAGTTTACTATTCTGCCTTATTGTAAAATCTATTTGTAAACTTTGCGAACTTATAGAATTGCCCGCAGAAAACGGTCAACGACCGTGGGCCTTGGAGTAGGAGTCGACCTAGGCTCCGAACCAAGTAAACCAGCTGTGTTTGCGTTATTGTGTTTTCTTTTATTTCCGCTGCGCACCCGCTCTTTTAAAATCCGAACGAATTGCGATATTCACCCCCCCTCTCTCGCATTTCTCGATCCAACAAGGACCACTCTATCATGAGCATGGACATTCTAGAGGAGCTGGTGCAGACTGAGTTGGAGACTGAGGGATTTCTAGATGATTTTTCTGGAGGAGCTACAGATTCAGAGGAGGCTGAGAGAGTACTGACTGCTGATACTGAGGATTTTACAGAAGACATTTCAGACACACTTCCAACTGGTGACATTTTTCTAGGTGTAGGGGATTGCACAGAGCCCCAAGGATCACCTATTTTTACTGATATTCAGAGTGTAGGGGATTGCACTAAGCCCCAGGGACCACTTATTTCTACTGAAGAGGACCAGAGTGAATTGAAGCCATTACCAGGTCACTTAAAGTATGCATACCTAGGAGAGGAGCAGACTTTTCCTATTATTATTGCACAGCATTTGGAGTCAGAACAAGAAGAAAAATTATTGCAAGTCCTGAGGCTCTACAAAAAGGCAATTGGGTGGACACTATCAGATATACCAGGTATCAGCCCAGCTATCTGCATGCACAGGATCTTTTTAGAGGAAAATGTCAAACCTGTGAGGCAACCACAAAGGAGGCTCAACCCACTTATTTTGGATGTAGTAAAGAAAGAGGTGACTAGACTTCTACAGGCAGGTATTATTTACCCTATTTCTGACAGTCAGTGGGTTAGCCCTATTCATGTGGTGCCTAAGAAATTTGGAGTGACCGTGGTGGCAGATGAAAGTAATGAATTAGTACCCACCAGAGTCAAGAATTCCTGGAGAGTCTGCATTGATTACAGGAAACTCAACAAGGTCACAAGGAAAGATCACTTCCCTCTACCATTCATTGATCAGATGCTTGAGAGACTGGCAGGGAAGTCACACTACTGTTTCTTGGACGGATTTTCAGGCTATTTTCAGATTTGCATAGATCCAGAGGACCAGGAGAAGACCACCTTCACCTGCCCCTTTGGTACATTTGCCTATAGACGTATGCCCTTCGGACTCTGCAACGCACCCGGTACCTTTCAGAGATGTATGGTGAGTATATTCGGTGAGTTGCTAGAGGACTGCATGGAGGTATTTATGGATGATTTTTCAGTTTATGGCACGTCTTTTGATTCATGTTTGAATAACTTGTCTAGGGTTTTACATCGCTGTATTGAAACTAACCTTGTTCTTAATTTTGAGAAATGCCACTTCATGGTAGAGCATGGGATAGTTCTTGGACATATAGTCTCTCAGAAAGGTATTGAGGTAGATCCTGCTAAAATCAGTGTTATTTCTTCATTATCTTACCCCGTATGCGTACGGGATATTCGAGCTTTTCTTGGACATGCAGGATTTTACCGCAGATTTATTAGAGACTTCAGCTTGATTGCTCGGCCCTTGACACGACTTCTGCAGAAGGATGTTGAGTTTCACTTCGATGAAAAATGCAAAGAAGCTTTTCATAGACTCAGGGAGACTCTTACCTCAGCTCCTATTATTACATCACCTGACTGGTCTTTACCTTTTGAATTAATGTGTGATGCTTCTAATTTTGCAGTGGGAGCTGTATTAGCACAGAGGGTAGATGGAGCACCACACGTCATTTCCTATGCCTCCAAAACCCTAGATGTCGCCCAAGCCAACTACACCACGACTGAAAAGGAGCATCTTTCCATAGTTTTTGCTTTAGATAGATTCAGATCATATTTATTGTGTTCTCATGTTGTTGTGTTTTCTGATCATGCAGCACTGAAGTACCTCCTGAAGAAGCCAGATGCGAAGCCTAGACTTATTAGATGGATGCTACTACTACAGGAGTTTGACTTGGAGATACGGGACAGGAGTGGCAAGGAAAATTTGGTAGCAGACCACTTGAGCAGATTGGAGGGAGATGGAGATCCCACGGCCATAGATGATGATTTCAGAGATGAGCAGCTTTTACAGCTGCATGGTGAGTCACCTTGGTATGCAAACTTAGTGAATTTTCTTGTAGCTCATGTTTTTCCTACACACTTTTCGAAAGCTCAAAAGGATAAATTTAAAAGTGATGCAAAATATTATGTGTGGGATGATCCTTACTTGTGGAAGTTTTGTAGTGATCAAATCATTAGGAGATGTGTACCAAATCATGAGTTTCATTTTGTACTCACCTTTTGTCATTCGTCAGCATGTGGTGGGCATTTTGGACCACAACGAACCGCTAGGAAAATTTTAGAATGTGGATTGTACTGGCCCACTCTGTTTAGAGATTCATATAGGTTTTGTAAATGTTGTGATAGATGTCAAAGAACAGGAAACATAAGTGCTAGAAATGAAATGCCTCAACAAACTATTCTATATTGTGAGATATTTGATGTATGGGGTATAGATTTTATGGGACCATTTCCTGCTTCTTTTGGATTCTTGTATATTCTTTTAGCTGTTGATTATGTTTCAAAATGGGTGGAGGCCATTCCCACCAGGACTGATGATTCATCTGTTGTTGTGAGTTTTGTCAGGTCACACATTTTTTGCAGGTTTGGAATACCAAGAGCAATCATAAGTGACCAAGGGTCCCATTTTTGCAATAAGCACATGAAGGCTCTTCTTAATAAGTACGGGGTTGTACATAAGGTTTCTACTGCTTATCACCCCCAAACAAATGGACAAGCCGAGGTGTCTAATAGAGAAGTCAAATCAATTTTGGAAAAAACTGTGGGACCTCATAGAAAGGATTGGAGTAAAAGGCTTGAAGAGGCACTATGGGCATATCGCACCGCTTACAAGACACCCATTGGAATGTCACCTTATAGACTTGTGTATGGGAAATCATGCCACTTACCTGTAGAGATTGAGCATAAAGCATACTGGGCAGTTAAAGCTTGCAATTTTGATGCTACTAAGGTGGGAGAAGAAAGGAAGTTGCATCTTCAAGAACTTGAAGAAATCCGGTTGGAAGCATTTGAGAATTCAAGGATTTACAAGGAGAGGACTAAGAAATTTCATGACAAGCACATTGTGAGCAATGAATTTCAAATTGGTGACAAAGTGCTATTATACAAGTCAAGACTCAAATTGATCAAAGGTAAGTTGAGGTCAAGATGGGAGGGTCCATTTTTTGTGACTAATGTTTTTCCTTATGGAGTGGTAGAGATTCAAGAGGAGGCCACGAGTCAAGTGTACAAAGTAAATGGCCACCGGCTCAAGAAATTCCATGAAGAGGTCAAGGAGTTAGAGGTGGATGGAGTGGACTATATTGATGCCACATACCCAACTTAAAAGGGGAGTTCACTAAATTTTGCACTCATTTTTCTTTGTATATACCATTTCCTTACTTGTTGCAAGAATAAGTTTTGCATGCGCAATTGGTTTTCTCACGTAGGAACTTTAAAGTCAAATAAAATTCATCATTGCAAATACATTCTTTTCTCTTAGCACATTTTCATGATTCTAGAAATAAATTCTTTCTCTTTTTGAAGTAAGTAGATAATAACCAATGCTTAAGATACATGACATGAATAAAATCATTGTAAGTACCATGTATTTCATTTTAGCACTTTTTATGGCATGAGTAGAAATAAAAGTATCCCTCTAGGTTAACTTATTGTCATTTTAGAGTCTTTTGAAAATAACTTAAATTTGGTTGTCAAAACTTAGGATTTGAGCTCATGGACGAATTCTTGGATGCTTGAGTACGATTTTGCTTTAGATTCTTAATTGAAGAATTGAGATGGATTAATTTTTACCTAGTGAGATTAGCCTTATTTTGTGATACACATATGTTATTGTATTCTAGAACTTGCTTAGGTTCTTTCAAAATCATATTTCAATGGTTGGATCACATCTATAGGGACTACTCATTTTGTTTACCTCTTCAATTCAATCTTGGCAAAAAGCATGTCTATTCTATTTACCCTTCCTTATTGCTAATCTTAACTCTAATTTTCTATGGATTTGTTTGCTTGGGGTGTTTTTCTTGATGCGATTTTGCCCGAGACGGACAAAGAATTAAGTGTGGGGGAGTGAGTGGTGATTTGGAAGAAGTTTTCATCAATGATGCATTTCAACTCGAAAAAAAAAATTTACATGTGCCAAGTTGAATTAAAAATGGACCAAGACTGAGCAAGGCTGAAAAAGCAAAGCTGGAAATTCGGAATTACAATTCAATGGTGGAGTTCACAGCAGCTAAACAGTTGTGCAAATCAATGATTGAAGTGAAAACAAGCTGAAGAAATTCGAATTGAAGGCTGTAAAAGGGGTAGTAAGTCCTTTAAAGCTCAAGGCAAGGGTTAAATTGAATCTTAGATGTGATCAGAATTCTGCAGCTGTTTAATCTGGAATCAATGCAGGATGCGGTGCCAAGGTATTAAATAGAGATGCAGTTGAACTTGTTTGTGCAGTTTGTATCAAGAATGAAGCTGAAGTTGTTTTTCTAGAACATGAAGCTGGAAATCTGATCAGAACTTGTGTTTGTAAAGCTGTATTGCAGCTCACGGATCAGGAAAGGAAGTTGAATTGCAGTTGAGAAATCTGAAAAATTCTATGCCAAAGAAACATTTATTAATCTGAATTGAAGGCTGTTAATCTGTGGTTCCAAAAGGAGGAAAGAATGATGAAGCTGAGAGCTGCTGAAAGAATTCTGAAGTTAGATTGCTACTGAGATTGGACAAGCTGAAGCAGAGAAATTGCAGCATTAATTGAAGCTGCAAGGAGCTGAAAAATCCATGGAAAACTGCTGTAAAATTTCTGCATTCGGAAAAATCAGTGGGGGAAAATGGGTAAAGCAGTCTTGTATCAACTTCCATTTGAATCCGGCTGTTTGGATGTGAACAAGAAAAGAAAAAGTCAGTTGTCAAGAACATGTGCAATTTATTGAAAAGAATTCGGGGAATTGCTAGGAGCTGAAGCAGAAATCAGATGATCCATTTGATGAAATCAGATCAATCTGATTGGCTGTGAAACACCTAAAGCACATAAGGTCTGAAATCAGCTTTTCAGAATTCGGAAGAAGCTGAGAAAGATGACCCAGTTGATGCCACTGCTGTACAGAGATCAGATGTTTAAAAGGCTGAGCACAAACTAAGAGCAAGCAAAAGATGAAATCAGCAAAACTTGTTTGTGAAGTTAGTATCAAGATGAGCTGGATTTAACCTTTTTAAGGGCTGTAGATTCTGCATGAAGACTGATTAAGAAGGATGAAGAAATCTGAACAGCCTGCAAAGTGAGAAAAAGCTGAGTGGAAACTGAAGATTGCTAAAACTGCCAAATTTAAGCTGCAATGCATTGTAATCTGAATTTTGAGAAGCTGGATCAAGATTTTAATTGCAAATCGTATCTGAAGTTGAAGGTGCACACTCAACTTCAGATCTGAGATTGAAACCGTGGATGCTAGAAGCTGTTGAGGAGAAAGAAATGGAAAGAAAAGAAAAAAAAATATACATGAGAAGCTTAAAGAGCAGAAATAAAAAAAAAAAGAGAAGAGAACAAAGATAGAGTTGGCACACAAAAAAAAAAATGAGAACTTCGGCAACATGAAGAAAATGGATTGACCTCATCCAAATCCAAGCTTTGCATCAATACATTCTGAGCTTTATTAGAAAGAAAGAAAAGAAAAAGATTTGGTGAGGAGAAGGGAGAAACATCCAAATGGCACGCAAGGAGGAGACTTGGCACATTAGCCTAAAGAAGAGTTTCTCATCCAAGGCAAGGAGATTAGTTAAGTTTAACTCCATCAAACTTTGGAAGTCACTAGGGGACTGATAAGAGAAGCAAAGAGCATTGGAAACATCCTCAAGCACTCAAGTCTTCCACTTTACCAATTTTTCCATTTTCTTAGTTTTTATTCCACTCCTTACCATTTTCTATGTTTTTCTTTGTTTTTATAGATGTTGATCCTATCATGATAAATGGTAGAGAGTAGATAATAAGCAAGCCTATGGTAGTGCAAGAAACATATGTGTAAGAGTGAGCTCCACTTCCATCATCAAGTTAGAACTTAAGGAGAGAGCCACCAAAACTTCCCATGAAAGGCTAGTGATTTGAATTCATCTCAATGACTCATGATAGATGAAAAGGCCAAGTTGTTGATTTAAGGACAAGATAGTAATCCATAGAGCTTAGATTTATGAGAATTGACAACCTTAGGTAATTTCTTTTCATTTGATTCTAATTGTGCTTGAGTAAATCTAGGGGATACATATTTACTGTTTTCGCGAGACGCTCAAGGTTAAGTGTGGGGGAGTTGATAAATACTAGTTTATTGATTATTTGAGCTGCTTAAATCCATGTTTTACCTAGGTTTTTATTGCTAAAATTGTGAAATTGCCCTAGGTTTTAGAACTTATTCATATTTTGGACTTAATTGCAAAATTACATATATTTGAGTTAATTGGCCACTAAATTCTTGATTTATTTTTGTAGGCATAAAAGGTTCAAGGACCTAGGGCATATTGGGTCAAACTCGAGTCGGAAGTGACCCAGATCAGATTATCAAGATTACGATTAAATCTGGGCCGTTCGATTCAAAAGCGGCTAGATCTGAGCCATCCGGGATGATCTGAAGCAATCCGAGCTAGGGCTAGGGTTGATTAAGCACCCTGATCAAGATCTGAAGATTTCATCCCAATCGGAGCAAGATCAACCGTTGGATCAAGCTTGGAGGGCTCTAGATCATCCATTCAAAGATTAGCTTGATCTGGACCATCCGTTGCAAATATGGAGGATCCGAGCTACCACGAGGCAGATCCTGACCCCAGATCTTCATCAGCAAAGTTTGGCTCAAATCAGACCAAGATCAGCCGTTGGATTGAAGCAAATCAATCACAGCCGTCCATTGGTTAATACTTAAGGAAAATTTCACCGCAGCTTACCCTGGTCGCGTCTTCACTGCTTCCGCTGTTCTTCCTTAGTTCTTGATGTTCTTAGCCATTTCTTCATCCAAGAAGGCGTGACCACCTTGTTTCCAACCGAGATTCATCATCTGAATCATTAGAAGACAGCATCAATCGAGATTTCAGCTCAGATTTGATCCGGACAGAGCTTGTTGAGGGTTTCGCAATCTCTGTGGTCCAAGCACTGAGATCTTCGCCACAATCCATTTCCGATGATCTGAGGCACTTGTAGGGGTTCTCAGGTGACCTCAGATTGTTTCCAAATCACCATCGCAGCTCCACAAACGAAGATCGAAGCAATTGGATTGGAATTCTCCCAGCTGAAGAAGTTTGAGCAGAATCGATGGATTGAAGCTGTTTTCCACTGATTTGCTGAGCCTAGGGGTTCGAAGCCAGCTCTTGATTGACAACCAAGAAGATTGTGAGCTCTGGAAGGAATCAAGGAGTAGATTAATTAGTTTTCAATTCAGTTTTTGTAGACATTTCATTTCTGCCGAACTCTGTTTCTGCAATTTCAAGTTTTCAGCTGTCTTAGTTGTAAGATCTGAATTGTTTAGTTTAATTAGGAGTTTACTCTTCGAAGTCAGTAAGTTAGGAACTTGTTTAGTGATAGATTAAGTTAAATTCCAATTTGTTTTAGCTTAAATTGTTGCGTGCCAATTCCTAGCTAGCGTGCCAAGTTATTTCTGTTTTGGTTTCTTCCTTTTCGATTTCTGAATTTGTATCAGAATTCTTGTTTCTTAGTTGTTAATTCCTGGATTTTAGTCTGATATCGGCTTGCTTGGTTAACTTAGAGCTTAGATTCTAGATTTCTTGCAAGTTTCTCCATGTTTTCAGCTTAGCTAGATCTATAGTCCTGAAATTCTGTTCATTACTGCACTGTCTGTTCGGAAATTCTTGTTCAGCTACTTTAGTTTCAGGTTTGTAAGTTCTTAGCTGCAAGTTAGATTTAATTCTGCAAGTAGAGTAATATAGGAAGTTGTTTAGTGATAGTTTGAATTAAATTTCAGTTAGTTTGCAATGTTAATTCTTGCGTGCCAAACACAAGCCTGCTTGCCATTTTGAATCTGAACTTTCGGCAGAATTCTGAATTTGCTAAGGCTGTGTGTGTGCCAAATTGTCTCTGGTTTTCATCATTAATTCCAGCCTTCGAGTCCCGTATGAGTTTGCTTTGTTAACCTATAACTTGGTTTTGATTTTTGCAATTCAATCCATGTTATTAGCTTAGCTAGCATCATATTTCGAAAGTTTGTATTCAAAACTGCATTGGTTTTTATTTCTGCATTCTTTTCCTTGCTTTTGTTGGTGTCTAAGTGAGCTGTTTCTTCATCATTTCCTGCTAAGTTCTTAGAGATAGTTTGCTTTTCAATTTCATTCGGTCAGCTTGCCAAGTTTTTGATCGCCACTAGTTTAATTTCGGAATTTTGCATGTGATTCCTTGTGTTAATCTAGTTTGTTTTCGAAATTCCATAGCTGTTTTTACCTCATTGCATAGCATTTTACCTTGTGTTAAAATCAGAAAACGAATTCCATGAAAAATTCTTTGTTAGTGCTTATTTAGGTTTTCACTAGTTGAGCTTTTTGGTGGCAATTTTCTTACTCAAGTTCATTCAATCAAGGTTCCTATATTCCATCTGCCATTTCACTTTTATTTACAACCAAAAACCAAATTATTAACTTGAAACCTAAAACTCAAAAACGACACATAATTGCAAGTTTGAATCAAGCACGACAACTATCCCTGAGGAAAATACGACCTGTGGCCCCTTTGCTATATTCTTATACATTTTGATTGTAAAAGGGTTTCAGCATTTCATTGATATTTAAATTTGATGAGCCCATACATTTCGTGACAAATTAATTAGTGCATTTGGGCTTTATCAGCAAGGCACAGAGGCCTTCTTTGGCAATAGCCTTATTGGATCAACAACCCTTTCTTAGACAAAGCCTTTTAAAGAAATTTTCTTTTCAAATTGCTTTATGAGAAACTTTGGTCTAACTAGTTGAGGATTTGGCGAGGTAGCTTCGGTTAGTTCCACCGGACTAAAAAGACCAAATAGGGCACGCCTTACCCTACCTGACTCTTTAGACAAGTTTTCCTAACGTACTATCATCTCACCCCATCCTAATACTAGGTTGTGCAAGTTTCAATCAAGTCAGGTCCTTATCTAACCTTTTCTAGTCCTAAGAATAGCAATTTTACAAAAATCTTTTAGTGAAATCACAATAAGGGGAAATTTCTGGATTTTCTAAGTTAGCAAGATTAATTACTTTTTGTAATATATCAATTTTAATTTTCAAAGTCTCATTTTCTTTTCTTAATTTTCTAAAATTTGAATTAATTAATTTGCATGAATTGATTATGTTATTTAAGCATGCATCCATATTTAAGTTTGACCACGAGTGATTAGGTAAGACATTAGCATCTATTGTAAAAACTGGATTTTCATATAAAGTAAATTTAGCCATCTTGGTTGGTTGTCCTAGATCCTTGGGTCTTCCTTTTGTGCATTTATCTTTGTAATGCCCAAACTTTTGGCTTTTGAAGCATTGGATGCGACTCTTATCCTTTCGTGCTCCTGGAACTGGTTCCTTTGTCTCTGTCGGTGGTGTCGTTCATATTTTACAAGTAGGACACTTACTTTTGTAGTGACTTCTCTCCCTGCATTGGTAACACATTATATGATTTTTTAAATTTGAATTTATAATTATACCTTTTGATTCCTCGTTGGGAATCTCCCCCTTGGCTGTTGCCATCTTGGATCTAGACTCATTTTCTGATTTTGGTTTGAGTTCGACTTCGGATTCGGGTTCAGACTCTGACTCGGCTATTTGTGCTTAGACTGAGAGTGCAAGATAGCTCACTTGACCTTGTTCTTCTTCATCCGATTCTTCCAATGATTCAGACAGCACACCTTCTGAGACCTCAATGTCAGACGTCTCTTCGTATAGGTTGATTAGCTTCTCCCAGATCTCTTTAGCACAGTTGAAGGATCCAATCTGCTTTAATTCTTCATTGGTTAGGCCACATTGTAGGATTGCAGTCGCCTTTGCATCTGCCTCGATCTTCCTTAGAGTTAGTTCTCCAATTTATCCCAAGTGATAACATTCCATCTTTTGTAGGTATTGTAAACCCCGTTTGGATTATCATCCATAAATCTAGATGAGTCTTTAGGTGGGATTCCATTAGACTCTTCCAGGTTCTGATGTTCTCGCCAAAGAATAGGGGTGGATGGACACTATTTCATTCTTGATTGGCCATTTAATATAAACCTAGCACTCAAAAGAAATAACAAAAATGTACCAAGACTTGGTCTTGGATTAGTAGTGTGCGAGAAGGGAAAAAAAAATTTGCTCAAAAAGTGTTGCATGAAATTCGAGGCAAAATAGTATTAAAATAATAAAAAATTTCTCACAAATTTTTAGAAAATGATTTTATTAATTCTAATTAAGTGAAAAAAATAAGAATTCAAAGTTGAAAAAATTTGCTCGAATTAAGGTAGCATAAATTTCAAGAAAAAATATTAAAATAATAATAAAAAGTTTATGACATATTTTTAAAAATTGATCGTTATATCAATTCTGACTTATGGTGAAAAAATAAGAATTCAAAATTAAAAAAGACGATAAATCTGAAAAAAATGCTCAATTGGTGTTTGCACCAAGTTTCAGCCACCCGCTCTGATACCACTTGTGGGATCGTTTAAAATCAATAGAGGGGGGGTGAATATCGTTAAAATCTTTTTCGGAAAATTAATAGAAATTACGCAGCGGAAAATTGCAAGACAATGCTAACTTAGTTTTCTTTTGCTTGGTTCGGAGTCTAGATCAGCTCCTACTCCAAGGCCCACGGTCCTTGACCATTTACGTTGAGCAATTCTATATTTCACAAAAATATTATAAAGTGGAAGTTCGAATACTGAATTTAAATATAGTAATTAATTAAAAATTATACCGACGACCATAGAAGATTTGAAGATCGGAGCCGCGGGTCATCGTTGGCGCTTGAGACTTGGGCATGGAGTGTTTGGAGGAGAGCGCTTGAAGGAATTCGTTGGAAGCAATTATGTTCGGAAGCAAGGGGGTGAACCCCTTTATATACTAGTGTGTTGGGTGCTTGTGTTGAATAGGGCGCCTGACACGTAGCACTTTCTGCGCGAAACCATATCCGCAGACTTGGCCAGCGCTTATCTCTTCATCTGGGGCGCCTGAGCTGACTGGGGCACCTGTATCTGTTGGAAACCGGATGGCTAGAGAAGGGGGGGGGTGAATATAGCCAATCACTTTGATCTTTTGCACTTATCAGATTTCTACACTCAACCCTATCAGTAGCACAGCGGAAGAAACAAAGAAAGCAAAGCAGTGCAGAAAACAAAAACAGAAAACGAAGGCAAACAAACACAACTAGCAAGATCGCTAACAAGGAGGGTTTACAAGGTTCGGGGATAACTTGCCCCTACTCCTTGGCATGCCCTTAAGGTGGGCAATCCCTTGATCGTCGACAGATCAAGCCCCAGTTATCACCGGATAGAAAGCAACCTCCTTCTCGGTGGAGAAACCTCTCCACAGCGTTTCAATCATAGATTTAAGTTTAAGCACAAAAAAACAACAAGAAGGATCTTACTCAAACACTTAGCAAGGACAAGAACACAGCAAGCTTTCCTGAGCTCCACCTAGCGGCGATCTCACGCAAGAAACCCTTCTTCGTGTCTTCCCACTGTCGGACTCCAAGCTCCTTGTTCTCTCCTTCAAGCGCTCGAGTAATGAATGAGGTGCTTCAAGAATGCGGTCGCTTGCTCAAGGTGATGACAACTTCAGAAACACAGCAAGCAAGTTGTGGAGAACCCAAGGCACGGCAAGAACTCAGTTCACCAAAAACTCTGCTTCATCGAAGCCTTCTTCCGCCCTTTTGTTTCTCCACTCAACACCAGGTGACAGCATCTCCTGCAACCTCCAGCTGCTTCCCTGCCAACGCCAGCTACAACTGAGCCCTCCCTGGACTTCCTGAGCTCCCTCAGCCAAGCTCCAGTCAGCAGCTCGAGTCTGCAGCTCCGGCCGTTGCAACCTTAGATGGAAAACGGACAAACCTGCTCCAAGGAAAGTCTCCATTGACTTCTCCTTGAGTGTTTGAATCCTCCCCTGTCACCTGCAGCTTAATCAGTGTGTTAGAGCAGCATATCAAACAGCATATCATATATCAGATGTTAAGCGCAGAGAATTGAATTCGTTCAGACGCGATCAGAGCGTCTGATAGTGCATTTTGAATTAAAGTGATCGGTCACCGGACCGATCAGAGCGCCTCCTGATCGGTCACCAGACCGATTAGGCTGGGTCTAGAACGATCAGGCTCTATCCTGATCGATCCCCAACGCTTAATTAGAAATCGCGAC
>JAGFNQ010000346.1:140696-169518 GCA_024364735.1 Boesenbergia rotunda | reverse complement strand
GATTTGGACTCTACATGCGAGAGTACAATATCTCCTCTAGCTACATGATCCCTAATGAAGTGGTGACGCACCTCAATGTGTTTGGTCCTAGAATGATGGACTGGATTATTGGTTAAGTTAATTGTTCTAATGTTATCACATAACACTTGCACACCCTTGTAACTCAATCCATAGTCCTCTAAAGTATGTATCATCCACAACAATTGTGATACGCTCTCTCCCATGGCGATATATTCCGCCTCGGTCGTGGAGAGAGCAACACAATGTTGCTTCCGACTTGACCAACTTACTAAGGATGAACCTAAAAATTGGCAACCCCCACTTGTGCTTTTCCGGTCCAACTTACATCCAGCGTAGTCGGAATCCGTATAGCCAATTAAATCAAAAGATTCGGTACGGGGGTACTAAAGATCGACTCCAATCGTGCCTTTGAGATATCTCAAAATTCGCTTGACAGCGATTAAGTGTGATTCCTTGGCACAAACTTGATACCTAGCGCACATACCCACAGCAAATAGAATATCCGGTCGACTAGCTGTGAGGTATAGCAGACTACCTATCATGCTTCTATATTGAGTTAAATCAACGGGTTTGCCACTCTCATCATTGTCTAATCTTGTGTTTGTAGCCATGGGAGTGGTTACCTCTTTTGAATCACTCATATTGAATTTTCGAAGCATTTCCTGTGTATACTTCGATTGGTGCACATGGATACCATCGCGAGTCTGCTTGATTTCAAGTCCAAGGAAGAAGGTCAACTCTCCCACTAGACTCATTTCAAACTCACTCTCCATGTGTCCAATGAATTCATTTAAATAGCCCTTATTATTTGAGCCACAAATTATGTCATCGACATATACTTGGGCTACAAAAATGTTGTCACCATCTCTCCGTAGAAATAGTGTAGGGTCTATTTGGCCTCTAACAAAGCCCTTCTCAATTAAGAATGTTGACAACCGCTCATACCAAGCCTGGGGTGCTTGTTTAAGTCCATAGAGTGCCTTTTTGAGCTTGTACACGTGGTTTGGAAATTCGGTATTCTCAAACCCCAGAGGTTGTTCAACGTAGACATCTTCTCTAATCAAACCATTCAGAAAATCCGATTTGACATCCATTTGGTATAATTTGAAGCCACGATGTGCTGCAAATGCAAGCATCAATCGGATGGATTCTAATCGTGCCACGGGAGCATAGGTCTCATCATAATCAAGGCCTTCAACTTGACTATAGCCCTTGGCTACCAAGCGTGCCTTGTTCCTAATGATTTCTCCATTATTGTTCAATTTATTTTTGAAGACCCATTTAGTTCCAATAATGGTGGTCTTCTTGGGTCTAGGGACTAAGTCCCAAACTTGACTTCTCTCAAATTGACCTAGTTAATCTTGCATTGCAATGATCCAATCGGGATCATTTAATGCTTTATCAATTTTTCTAGGTTCAATTTCGAAAATTAGGGCAACTTCATTAGCTTCATTCTGGAAGAATGACCTAGTCCTAACCCCATCATGGATGTCTCCAACAATTTGGTCTTGGGGATGACTAGAGGCTAATCTAGCTTGCCTTGGTGTTGGTGGTGCTTCTTGAATGAGCTCACTATACACAAGTTCAGCCTCAGGATCAGGCTGATCTATGGATTGTCAAGGCTCACCGTCATCGGATTCGTCACCATCAACAACATTTGGACTTTCGTTCAAACTTTGTCTCCTAAGTTCGAATTGGACTTCATCTTCTGGTTGACCATTGACTTTTGGAATTTCTTCAAAGACAACATCAAAAGACTCTTTAACCATTCTAGTCTTCTTGTTGTAGACTCGATAGGCTTTGCTAACAAGGGAGTACCCGACCAGTATCACTTCATCAGCCTTTGCCGTGAACTTTCCAAGATGGTCCTTGGTGTTTAGAATGAATACCTTACAACCAAACACCCTAAGGTGTTTAACCGTAGGTGGTTTTCCAAACCAAAGTTCATGGGGAGTCTTTCCTAAAAACCTATGAATGAGGACCCGGTTTTGGACATAGCAAGCTATATTTACAGCTTCAGCCCATAAGTAACTCGAGAGTGAGTACTCATTAAGCATGCTTCGTGCAGCCTCTTGAAGTACACGGTTCTTCCTCTCTACAACACCATTTTGTAGAGAACTCATGTCTATAACCTCTATCTTGACAAAATTCTAAAAATCTTTGATTTTGAAATTCACCTCCATGATCACTTCTAATTATCTTAATTGTTAATGATTTTTCATTTTCAACTCTTCTACAAAAAGAAATAAAAACATCTAAGGTTTGGTCCTTATATTTTAAAAAGTAAGTCCATGTATATCTAGTGAAATCATCAATGATCACAAAACAATACCTACTTCCATTCAATGATATGATAGTACTGCAATCAAACAAATCCATGTGAAGTAAATCTAATGCAGTAGAAGTACTTACAGCGCTTTTACCTTTATGTGCAGATTTTGTTTGCTTACCCATTTGACATGCATCACAAAGTTTGTCTTTCTCATACTTGATGCTTGGTAAGCCACGGACTAGTCCCTTGTTGGCCAACTTCCGGATGTTCTTCATGTTCACATGTGCTAGCCTCCGGTGCCAAAGGGTGGGCTCTTCTTCTTTTGACATGAAACACTTAGCAGAAACATTAGTAGCACTTTTAAATGAAACTTGACAAATATTGTCTACTCTTGTTCCTACTAGTACCGTGTCCAAGGTGTCATTTTGTCTAACTAAACATTGACTTGGTTGAAAATCAATTGTGTAACCCGTGTCACATAATTGACTCACACTTAGGAGATTAAATTTCATCCCCTTGACTAGAAGGACATTTGAAATTCTAAGACATTCGGATATTTGAATGTCTCCTATCCCTATGACCTTAAGACTACCATTGTTACCAAATGATACATTACCTCTACTTTTCTTGTGAAGTGTGTAAACAATGATCTATCCCTGGTCATGTGTTTGGAGCATCCACTATCAACGAACCAAGTTGATAGATGCTCCCCCTCAATCATAACCTACACAATTCTAAAAATAGAAGTCTTAGGTACCCAAACCTTGGGACCTAAAGCATCAACTAAACATGACTTAGGCACCCATGCCTTGACAAATTTCTTTTGAACGTTGGGTGCCCTAGTTTGTCTCATATCAGTCCTAGACATCAAAGACACGAATGAGGGTTCTTTGGGTCAGTAATTGATACCGGCCCTATTGTAGACTGCCCTTTGGGCATTTAGGATCATGTCTAGGGTCTTAGAGCTAGTTGAGAACTTCCCAAGAATATTCTTGAGCTTCTCAACTTCACTTTTCAATGATTTGTTATCTTCTTCTACCAAGTCATCATGCAAATCATCTACTTCCTCAACCTTAGAGGATTTCAAATTTTCAATTTCAAGTTTCAATGATTTAATTTCATCTTCTAACAATTCAACATGCAAATCATCAATGTTACCATCCCTAGATACTTTCAATTGATCAATTTCTAATTGCAATGCTTTAACCTAATTCTTTGACTTTTTCAACATACTAATTATGCATGCAATAGCTCTATAACACTTTTCAAGCTCGGGAGAAGTTACCTCTTCATCATTCGAAGATGATGAAGCCGCGTTTGAGGAACTTGAAGATTCATTACTGCTTTCCTCTCCAAGAGCCATAAGTGTCACATGTCTTGTGCTCTTCTCTTCCTTCTCTTCATCGGATGAGCTTGAGGATGACTCATCCCAAGTGGCCTTCAAGGCCTTCTTCTTCTTCTTGGATTTTTCTTCTTTCTTCTTTAGTTTTGGACATTCATTCTTGAAATGCCCTTTCCTACCACACTCAAAGCAAGATGCATTAGTCTTATCAAGTTTGGATTCACTAGAGTTACCTCTACTCTTGAAGCATCGACCCCTTCTCATCATCCTTCGCACGAAGTTTGCCATCTCGGAGGAAGAAGAGCCGCTGCCATCTTCCTCGGAATCGGACTCGGATTCGGAAGAGGATGAAGACGAAGAGACTTCCTTCTCTTTCTTCTTCTCCTTCTTCTTCTTGTTGGACCGGTCCCCTGCAACTAAGACAATCCCCTTCTCCTTGGGGCCTTTGTTAGCCATTTCATGCAATTCCATCTCACAAAATAAATCATCTAACTTTATAATGGATAGATCCTTGGAAACTTTGTAGGCATCCACCATGGATGACCACAAAGCATTCCTTGGGAAGGCTTTCAAGACATACCTCACAAGGTCGCGATTCTTGACCTTTTCATCAATCGAATGAAACCCATTGAGGACTTCCTTGAACCGGCTATGAAGTTCACTTACCGATTCATTCTCCTTCATGGAGAGATTTTGGAGTTGGTTGAGTAACAAATCCCCCTTTGCGATTCTAGAATCTCAGGTGCCCTCGAGAAGCTCAATGAGTTTGTTCCACAAGTCCTTTGCACTTGTGAAAGGACCAACCTTGATGAGTTGGTCTTTGTTCATGCCACATTGTAGAGTGACAACCGCCTTCGCGTCGGCTTCACTATTCCGAGTTTGTTCGGCAGTCCATCTCCACGATTCGAGTTCTTTGTCTTCTTCATCCTTAGGAGGGGTGAATCCCTCCTTCACCGCGAACCAAGTATGGATGTCCATCTTCAAGTAATATTCCATCTTCGATCTCCAATATTGGAAATCAGCGCCATCAAAGAATGGAGGTCGGGTGGTGGAGAATCCTTCTCTCAACGCCATCTTGTTGATAACTCTTGGATGTTAAGCCGTAAACAGAGCCCCAAGCTCTGATACCACTTGTTGGAAACTGGATGGCTAGAGAGGGGGGGTGAATATAGCCAATCACTTTGATCTTTTGCACTTATCAGATTTCTGCACTCAACCTTATCAGTAGCATAGCGGAAGAAACAAAGAAAGCAAAGCAGTGCAGAAAACAAAAATAGAAAACGAAGGCAAACAAACACAACTAGCAAGATCACTAACAAGGAGGGTTTACAAGGTTCGGGGATAACTTGCCCCTACACCTTGGCATGCCCTTAAGGTGGGCGATCCCTTGATCGTCGGTAGATCAAGCCCCGGTTATCACAGGATAGAAAACAACCTCCTTCTCGGTGGAGAAACCTCTCCACAGTGTTTCAATCATAGATTTAAGTTTAAGCACAAAGAAACAACAAGAAGGATCTTACTCAAACACTTAGCAAGGACAAGAACACAGCAAGCTTTCCTGAGCTCCACCCAGCGGCGATCTCACGCAAGAAACCCTTCTTCGTGTCTTCCCACTGTCGGACTCCAAACTCCTTGTTCTCTCCTTCAAGCGCTCGAGTAATGAATGAGTTGCTTCAAGAATGCAGTCGCTTGCTCAAGGTGATGACAACTTCAGAAACACAGCAAGCAAGTTGTGGAGAACCCAAGGCACGACAAGAACTCAGTTCACCAAAAACTCTGCTTCATCGAAGCCTTCTTCCGCCCTTTTGTTTCTCCACTCAGCACCAAGTGACAGCATCTCCTGCAGCCTCCAGCTGCATCCCTGGCAACACCAGCTACAATTGAGCACTCCCTGGACTTCCTAAGCTCCCTCAGCCAAGCTCCAGTCAGCAGCTCGAGTCTGCAGCTCCGGCCGTTGCAACCTGAGATGGAAAACGGACAATCCTGCTCCAAGGAAAGCCTCCATTGACTTGTCCTTGAGTGTTTGAATCCTCCCCTGTCACCTGCAGCATAATCAGTGTGTTAGAGCAGCATATCATATATCAGATGTTAAGCGCAGAGAATCAGATACGTTCAGACGCGATCAAAGCGTCTGACAGTGCATTTTGAATTAAAGTGATCGGTCACCAGACCGATCAGAGCGCCTCCTGATCGGTCACCAGACCGATTAGGCTGGGTCCAGACCGATCAGGCTCCGTCCTGATTGATCCCCAACGCTTAATTAGAAATCGTGACTTCTTTGGAACTCTCCTGGATCGATCACCAGATCGATCCCAGGTTGTGGATCGATCACCCAACCGATCCACCCCTTTATCGGGCGATTTCTGAGCTTCGCAGTCCAAACCTCCTGATCGATCACCGGACCGATCGGGCAACCTCCTGATCGGTCTCCAGAACGATCTGCACTGTGATCCTAAAATCAACCTCACTGTTCGCTCCCTGATCGGTCACCAGACCGATCAGGAGCCAATCAGTGGGTGAAACGCATACTCCCTGATCGGTCACCGGATCGATCAAGAGCAGTACAGTAGGTTCCCAACCTCACTGTGTGCTCTTCGATCGGTCACCAGACTGATCAGTCATTGCTGGATCAGTCACCAGACCGATCCACAACAGAGCAGCGTGTCAGCTTCCCTGATCGATCACCAGACCGATCCAGGGACTCAAACCTAGCCCTCCAAGCTAAGTTTTCATCCACCTTAGCCCTCCAAGCTAAGGATTTTTCACCTAACCCTCCAAGTTGGGAATTTGCACATAACCCTCCAAGTTAGGACTTTTCACCTAGCCCTCCAAGCTAGGACTTTTCACCTAGCCCTCCGAGCTAGGACTTTTCACCCAACTCTTCCGGATTAGGACTTTCCAAACCTAGCCCTCCAAGCTAGGACCTGACCCTCCAAGCTAGGACTTTTTCACCTAATTCTCCAAGATGGGAATTTGCACCTAACCCTCCAAGTTAGGACTTTTCACCTAGCTCTCCAAGCTAGGATTTTTCACCCACCTCTTCCAAATTAGGGCTTTTCACACACCTAGCCCTCCAAGCTAGGATTTTCAACACCTAATCTTCCAGGTTAGGATTTTCCCAACACCTAGCCCTCCAAGCTAGGATTTTTCATAGCATGCTTGATCCCCGATCATGACTTAATCATAATCAATAATCATCCACCTAAACTAAAATCGGTGTCAACACCAAAACAACAATCAGGGCCAGACTGCATCAACATAGGCGCCTGATTGTTGACGTGGAGGCTTGCTTCGAGACTGCTTGGAGTTACCGCTTCTTGGGCGCCTGTCACCATATAGGCGCCTGTATGATCAGGCGCCTGACTCTATTCAGGCGCCTTGGAGCAGAAACCTTCAACCATTGTTCCTGCAACCAGGGTTAGTTCCAAAGCACAAACAATACACAAATAATATATAAGTTAAGCACAATTAACAGCCTGAGCTGTCTTGGTTCTGACTTTGGGCTTCAAAATGGAACCCTAGGTTGAACCAACGCCTAATGTTCCCTCCTACGAGGAGCGCATCCTCGCCTACTCCTCTCAAGAGAGTTTACCTTTTTGCCAACCGACTCCTCCGGTTGGACTTTTGCCCAATCCTTCGGATCAGGTCTTCGTGCCCAGTCCGCGACCAGGACTTATTGCCCAATCCCCTGGTCAGGTCTTCGGTGCCCAGCCCTCGGCCATGACTTATTGCCCAATTCCTCGAATTAGGACTTCGTGCCCAGTCCGTGACCAGGACTTATTGCCCAACCCTAGGTCAAGTCTTCAGTGCCCAGCCCTCTACCAGGACTTATTACCCAATTGCTCGAATCAGTACTTCTTGCCTAGTTTACCTAGGACTTTTCCTGCGCACTTGAGTAACTTTGTTAGATCACAAATAATACTTAACTTTGAACCCTTTGCCAATATCAAAACAAGGTTCGATATGGTGCTTCCGACACCAACACTAACAACCCTCCCACTACGATGACGTGCCACCTGTGTATCCTCTGTGACATACGGTGCAGTCACTTGTGGTATGGCCTTTTGTACCGTTGGTACTGAAGTTGGGACTTCCCCTGCCAATTCCTCTAGAACAATTTTACTCATGGGCTTGTGGTTCATCACATAGTCTTCCTCTAAAAATCTAGCGTTCGTGCTAACGATGACCCTCTGATCTTTAGGACTATAGAACAAACCACCTTTCATTCCTTTAGGATAGCCTACGAACAAGCGCACTTCTGTACGAGATTCCAACTTATCAACATCTCCCTTCAGCACATGTGCTGGACTACCCCAAATCCTAATATGTCTCAGATTAGGCTTTTGCCCAGTCTATAATTCTATGGGCGTTGAGGGTACTAATTTAGATGGTACCAAGTTCAGAAAATATACTGTCGTTTCCAGAGCATATCCCCAGAACGAATCTGGCAACTCAAAGTAACTCATCATCGATCTAACCATCTCTATAAGAGTCCTATTCCTTCGTTCTGCCACACCGTTCTGCTGGGGTGTGCCAAGTGTGGACAATTGGGATTGAATCCTAGCCTCTGATAAGTAACTCCTAAACTCTCCCAAGAGGTACTCACCACTATGATCAGACCGTAGTGTCTTGATACTTTTACCTTGACGTTTCTCCACATCAGCCATGAATTCTTTGATCCTGTCAAAGTATTCAGACTTGCGGCACATCAAGTAAATGTATCCATACCTTGTATAATCGTATATAAAAGAGATGAAATATTAAAAGCCACCTCTAGTCGGATAGACATAGGACCACACAAATCAGAATGAACCAACTCCAACACATCTTTGGCTCCATACCCCTTGGCCTTAAAAGACCTCTTGATCATTTTACCTTCCAAGCAAGATTTGTAGGTTGGGAAATCTTCCACCACTAATGAACCTAAAGGTCTATCAATTATCAACCTTTGAATTCTACTTAGGTTAATATGACCAAGCCTTAGATGCCACAGATATGTCTGGTTCATCTTCGAAGGCTCTTTTCTCTTATTTGAATTAGATGATGAGTTATTAATTTATATTTGCATCGTGGGAGTTTTTGGTTCGAGAGTGTACAAATTGCCAACCAAAGTACTAGAATAGATAATCTCCCTATTCATTTTTATAACAACTCTATCATTAAAAGAAATAGAATCCCTATCC
Organism: Boesenbergia rotunda; assembly: GCA_024364735.1. Classification (NCBI taxonomy): domain Eukaryota; kingdom Viridiplantae; phylum Streptophyta; class Magnoliopsida; order Zingiberales; family Zingiberaceae; genus Boesenbergia; species Boesenbergia rotunda. Next base: position 160,700 of record JAGFNQ010000346.1, on the reverse strand, counting down.
TTTATTATTTTAGAAACTAAAACAAGGTTCTTTCTAAAACTATGTACATATAAGCAATTTCTCAAAACCAAACATTTATTAACCTCAAAAGGTAAATAAACATCTCCCACTGCAATAGCCGCCACCTCCATAGCTAGGGATGACAATTTTTCCCGTAGGTTCGGAGCCCCGTGGGGAAAACCCGAAGCGAGGCGGGTTCGGGGGACATTATCGGGTATGGGTTCGGGTTTGTGGATTTTTTTTCAAATCCCCGTGGTAGATTGGGACACGTATGGGGATGTTATCCCCATCCCCGAACCCGCTCTAATATCCCCAATAGTATCGATTTTAATAAAAATAGTAATAATAATAATAATAATTATTATTATATAATTATATTTTATATAATTTTCATAATATCTAGAGTTAAATTTTAATTAAAAATCAATTTAAAGTGGAGATTGGGGCGGGTTTGGGGAGTTACAGGACTTCTCCCCCGTGTCACTATCCATCTTCATATTGGTTCCTATGGGGGTAGATGCTACCTTAGCATTTTCTTAACCAAATTTCTTTAACATCTCCTTAGCATATTTGGTTTGAAAGACATGTGTACCTTCATTAGTTTGTTTTACTTGAAGTCCTAGAAAGAAGGTTAACTCTCCTACAAGACTCATCTCAAATTCATCTTCCATACACTTGATGAATTCTTTTAAGAAGTCATTATTTGTTGACCTAAAAATGATATCGTCTACATAGACTTGGGAAACAAATATGTCCTTATCCTTAGATTTTAGGAACAAAGTAGGGTCAATTGTTCCTCTCCTAAACCCCTTAGACACTAGAAATGAAGAAAGCCTTTTATACCAAGCCCGGGGAGCATATTTCAATCCATATATGGCTTTTCTCAATTTGTAGACGTGTCTTGGATAATTAGGGTCTTCAAACCCGGGGGTTGTTCTACATAGACCTCTTCCTTAATGATCCCATTAAGGAATGCCGACTTCACATTCATTTGGTGAAGTGTGAAACCCATGTGAGCGGCATAGGCTAGTAGAATTCTAATAGACTCTAATCTAGCTACGGGAGCATAGGTCTCATCATAGTCTAATCCCTCAACTTGGTTAAATCCCCTAGCTACCAATCTAGCCTTGTTCTTAGTGATTTTACCTTGGTCATCTAGCTTGTTCCTAAAGACCCATCTTGTGGTTACAATGGTGCAATCATTGGGCCTAGGAACCAACTCCCAAACCTCACTTCTCTCAAATTGATTTAGCTCTTCTTGCATGGCTAAAACCCAATCTACATCTCCCATTGCTTCATCAATAAACTTGGGTTCTAATTGAGAGATTAGAGCTATTTGACTAGTTTGATCCCTGAAATAGGACCTAGTCCTTACTCCTTGAGTTACATCACCCACTATTTGGTCAATAGGGTGATCTTGGTGATGTCTCAAGGGCCTAGAGGTTGTAGGTTCATTTACTCCTTCTTCCTCATCCTCTAGGGTACTTCTTACTCCCCCTTGATCATTGCCCTCCAAATGTAGGTCTTGGATTCTTTGGGCAAGGGGTTGGACCTCTTCTATATCCTTATCAATTGAGGCTTTTCAAGGGTAGGTATTTGTAGTTTCATCAAATTTGACATTTGAGGACTCCTCAATCACTTTTGTCCTCTTGTTGTAAACTCTATAGCCCCTACTAGTTAATGAGTACCCTACTAGAATTCCTTCATCGGCTTTTGACTCAAACTTCCTTAGGTCATCTTTGGTATTTAAGATGTAGACTTTACATCCAAAGACCCTAAAGTAATGGACTTGTGGAGCTCTTCCATTCCATAATTCAAATGGTGTTTTTCCAAGAAACTTATGTACCAACACCCGGTTTTGAATATAACAAGCGGTGTTAACCGCTTTGGCCCAAAAGTAGCTAGGGATAGAATATGCATTAAGCATAGTTCTAGCGGCTTTTGTAGGGCTCGGTTTCTTCTCTCAACTACGCCATTTTGTTGAGGAGTCCTTGGGCATGAAAATTCATGCTTGTATCCATTTTCAACACAAAATTGTGTGAAACTTGCATTTTGGAACTCCCCACCATGGTCACTCCTAATTCGGTTTATTTTGATATGTTTTTTATTTTCTACCCTTTTACTAAATCCTATAAAAATCCCTAGGGTATCATCCTTATGTTTCAAAAAGTAAACCCATGTAAACCTAGAAAAATCATCTACTATGACTAGACAATATTTACTCCCTACAAGTGAGGGAGTACTATGGCAATCAAATAGATCTATATGTAAGAGCTCTAATGGTAAAGAAGTAGTGGTTAGGATTTTACCTTTGTGTGATGATTTTGATTGTTTACCCTCTTGGCATGCATCACACAATTTAGTCTTCTCATACTTGATCATTGGTAGCCCCTTCACCAACTCTTCCTTGGCCACTCTTGCAATGCTTCTCATGTTGACATGTCCAAGTCTTCGGTGCCACAACCACCCTTCTTCTTCTTTAGACATGAAACACTTAGCAACATTATTAGTAGCATAAGGAAGATCAAGATAATATAAATTTGCCTCTCTAAACCCTTCTAATACAACACTATTTGATTCATTATGTTTAATTATGAACTTCTTAGCATGAAATTCGACCCTAAAATCGGCATTACATAATTGACTCACACTTAGTAAATTGAACTTCATGTCTTTGATTAGGAGTACCTTATGTATAGAAATCATGGGAGATACCTCAATGGTGCCCCTACCAATAATTCTCAATTTTTCACTATTCCCAAAGGAGACCGTCCCTTCTCTTAAGTAGCTAATAGTAGTGAACTTGCTCACATCCCCAATCATGTGTCTTGAGCATCCATTATCTACTATCCACATAGTTGAGGCCTCCTTCACCTTTACCTATACAACATGAAAAATATACTCTTTTGGTACCCAAATCTTTGATCCATAAGCATCATTTATAAATCTTTTAGGTACTCATGCCTTCTTTGTGTTTCCCTTAGCCCCTAGTCTCCTAGAAGCACCAATCCTACCCGTGATTGAGACAAAGGCCACTTCCTTTGTCTTTGGCCTATACCCTAAACCGGCCTTGTTATAAACGACCCTTTGACTGTTGATTATCATATCTAAGTTACTAGAACCTACTTGGAATTTCCTAAGGGCCTTTGTGAGGTCATCTACCTTTTTCCTTAGTTCCCTATTTTCAGTTTCAAGATGTGAAGCATGTGATGTACTAGAACTAGCATGCAATTCTTCAAGTTTGGTAGATTCTACTCTAAGCATGGCAATTTATTCTTTTAGATCCTTAATCTTACTTCTAGTCTTAGCTAAGTCCATGTTAGTGCTAGAAATGATCTTTACTAAAGTAGTGGAGGGTAAGTGGTATACCTTACTTACCGAAACTTCTGACTCGGATGATAAAGAGGAGGAGCTCTCATCTTCACTACTTGAGCTCCTTTCATCATCTGATGAATCTGAGTGGTCTTGCGCCATAAGAGCAAAATGGGAGACTTGCTCTTCTTCTTCCTCTGAGGATAATGGTTCATCCCAGGTTGCCTTTTGGTTGGTGGCACCCTTCTCCTTTCCCTTTGACTTCTTCTTGTCACCTTTCTTCTTCTCCTCCTTCTTGTCATCTCTTCTCTTCAATGAAGGACACTCGTTCTTCATGTGCCCCTCTTGGTGGCAGTTGTAGCATATAATGTCCTTGGCCTTACCCTTGCCTTTAGACCCTTTCCTAACATATGATTTGTTAGAAAAATTTCTGAAAGCCTTACACATTTTTCTTACCATGAATGCCTCTTGGTCGCTATCCATGGAGGCGCTAGATTCCTCTGAATCTGATGAGCAGGAATAGATCACCTTCTTCTTCTCCTTCCTCTTCTTCTTTTATGCAACAAAGGCAATACCCTTCTCTTTGGCCGAGACATTAGCTTGCTCGTGTAGCTCAAATTCACAGAATAACTCGTCTAATTTAACAATGGACAAATCCCTTGATACCTTGTAAGCATCAACCATGGATGCCCACAAGGTGATTCTTGGGAAGGCTTGTAGAACATACCTGACGATATCCCAGTTCTCGATCTTTTCTCCAATCACATGGAGCTCATTGATTTCTTCCTTTACCCTTCCATGTAGCTGGCTGACAGTCACATTGCTCTTCATGGATAGGGATTGAAGTTGGGCCACAAGCAAGTCCTTCTTGGCTCTCTGGACTCGTTTGACCCCTCGTTCAATTCCACCAACTTGTCCCACAGTTCCTTGGCGCTCTTGAACGGCCCCACCTTGTTCAGTTGCTCCTTTGAGAGCCCGCACTGTAGTGTGGTGGTGGCCTTCGCATTTAACTGCGCCCTCTTCATTACCTCCTTCGGCCAAGATCTCATCGGTGTCAGTTCTCCTCTTTCATCGACAAGTGCCTCGAAGCCATCTGCAATACTAATCCAGTTCTCAATATCGTTCATTAGATAGTATTGCATCCTACCTTTCCAGTAAGCGAAGTCGTTCCCGTCGAAGAAGGGTGGTCGTGCGGTGGAGTATCCCTCTTGAAATGCCATTATACTTGCTCCGATTGACGGTTAGTTCTTCCGAAATGAACTGTCTCTAATACCAACTGATGGATCGTTTCTGGCGTGCAGAGGGGGGGGGGTGAATGGCACATTTTCGATTTCGATCTCTACAATTGTCGTTAGTGCAGCGGAACAATAATATGCAAAAGAAATAGAGTACAATGCTAACAACAAAAATTACTTGGTATCCACCCAGATGGGTGACTAATCCAAGGATCCACACAGCAAGCACCACTTTCACTAGAAACCCTCCTTCAGGTGGAGAAACCTTTAAAGTGGTGATCTTCCTCTTTATAGAATGAAGTAGAATGTGAGAGGAAGTAGAAAACACTCTTCAGACGAGCAGAACTTCGACACTGTACGGAACCGTACCTCTCTCATGCAAAAGGTCCTCCTTTTATAGGAGAACAGGACAAACTCGTAGTCTGTCCAGCCCCGCACCAGTCGACTACCCCTGGGGCAGTTGACTGGCCTAGCATTAATTGCTAGCCAACGGCTAGTTTTCGGGGTATCCCAGTCGACTGCCAAGGGGGTGGTCGACTGCCCAGAGATTGCAAACATTCTGTGAGTTTTCGCAGTCGACTGCCCCATGGCCAGTCGACTGCCCACTCACTTACAGCCAGTATTCACGTTCTCCTTCACGTATACCTTCAGGTTCACTCCCTTGGCTCGCCTCTTGAAGTCATCTTCCTCTGGCTCTCGTCCCTCGGATGTGCACACAAGCCTTCCCTTGGCTTGCCTTCATGCCACCCTTCACGTGTGCCCTTGAAGTCCACTTCCCGGCTTGCCCTTGGAGTCCTCCTCCCTCGGATCTCATCCCTCGGATACGTTCACCATGTGTGATTCTCCAAGTCCTACAAACTCAATCACACACATCAAATACAACATCATACTCTAACCTTAAACATATTCACCCACACGCATCAAAACCATGATCTTCCAATCATTTAAGGGCTGATTGCCTCAACAATCTCTAGGCTTAGGGGAACATACCTCAAAGAGTACAAAATTGTACTCCTCATTAGTCAAGACAAAGTCCATGTTCCGTTTCGAATCTATGTAATTAGGGCCAGTAAGTTTGTTTTCTTTTAAAATCATAGCAAGTGGGTTGAAAGTCATTTTGAAAATGTCCTTAAGAATCACAAAGATCAAAATATTAGATTTCAAAAATTTATTGATTCCTCAAACAATAAAAATTTAAAATCAACCAACACCTCAAAACACCGAGAATATTGCATGCCACGATAGTGTGGACGTATACAAAATTTTATATTTGTAAGAGGAGGTTTTACCCATTAACTTTATTATCTTGTCAACCTTACTTTTTGACAAATAAAATTAATAGTTGGTTCCTCTTTGGCCCTACAAATAATAGCAGTGACTCCGATGGGGAGAATACTATTATTTGCATCTAAGTGTTTACCATTACCCGGTATCAAGGCAATTACTTAGGATTATGTCCCTTCCGATGAGGAAGATCACACTCTCCTAAATAATTTCTTATAACCCCTTTTGACCTAGTGATCCGCAAAACGAACTCATCCGATATAGAGGAAGGCACTCAGCGCCAACGCGCAAGTTTGTTTGCATCACTAATCAAAATTGTAATGGAGGCCATGGGAATTTAAAAAAAAAAATCCTCTCCCACTTAGTTATTTAACTTGAGGAATTTTCCTAACACACAACATGCATATCAATACAAAACCAAGCAATAAATATGGAAAAAACATTTCCAAGTCTTATGACCTTTTGTCTTCCAATCCGCCTCCCGTCGTGTCGCCACCTCGTCTCCTCCACCTTGATCCATGCGCAAGCTATAGGAGCTCCGAGCCGAGATAAATTTTTTTTTTTAATTCACATCCATCAATCCTATACTCCATGAAGAAGTGTACAAAAATCCAGATTGAAAGTAAACTAAAAATAAAGAGCGGCTAAACAATGCTATATTTAATTACAAAAATTAAATACTAATCTAACTTCGTCAACCCCGAGGATTTAAAAAAATATTACAAACATGCACACACAATTAATCACATACACACATAGCCATAATAGTCGGATCTCATTCCTGCAACCAAAAAGTTAACCTATGCACATCCTACTATTATCCGGCATAATACATGATTAAAAACATAAAAGTAACCGAATCCTAAACACACAAAACTAGAAATTGGCGCTCTGATACCAATTGTTGGGTTTTAGGCCCTTGGATGGTGCGTATGGAACTTATTCGTTGTCGTGTCCCCGGATTAGAATTTCATTAATTGAAATTAATCCGGCCACAAACGAAACTTCCAAGCGACTGTTTCATTATCGTGCTAATGACTTGAGCGATCCCTTGAACAAACTTGCTGTTCAAGCAATTCGACTCTTCTAGTCGGTTAGCCGCGGAAAAGATAACGACGTAAGATCGCCGGTTTTTGTGTTTACAATTGGGGTCCAAGTTAATTAACAAAACAATTAACTAATGACGAAGCGAGAACAAAGGACAAGAATGAATAAAATAAATTCATAACTCTTGATCTTCAATTGTATGACCTCCCTCTACTTGGACGTCGTGTGGGCGACGATCTCCCAAGAATTGAAGCCGCCAAGACCACTCTTCTTCATTCTTCTTGTTGCGCCAACCACAAGGAAGAAAACACTTCTCTCTTTTCTTTCTTCTCCTTCTTGTTGCGCCAACCACAAAGGAGAACTCCTCCTCTTCTTGCCGTCGGCCAAACAAAGGAGACAAGGTCTCCTTGCGCCGCCCCTTTTTCTCCCTCTTGATCTTGTACCGAACACCAAGGAGGGAAGGCCCTTCCCTTATGGTTGTCGCCGGCCAAGGAGAAGAGGAGGAGGAGAGGTGGCCGAAAACCCTAGCCCCTAGGGTGAGGGTGCGCTGGTGCTAAAGGAGAGGAGAGGAGAAAAGAAAGAATAAAACCAAGAGATTGGATTAAATCAAAAAGTTATGTTTTGGGTCTAGGCTTCATGAGGTATTTATAGGCTACAATAGGGACCATGAGGAGGAGTTGGCTCTTGGCCACCTAACGGATTTTTTAGCCACAAAATTTTTTTATCACAAACCGGATTCGTTAATAATGATCCAATTCACTAAAGGATCATTATTGAATTACCTCACCAACCCCCATAATAAAATATGGGATCCAATATATTATTTGTACAAAATTCTCCCCGTGTTTAAGATATCGCATGTCTGTTAATTAATTAATTAATCTGACAATTAATTAATTAACTTCTAACTCCATGAGTAGTACCACTCAACCTTATTATCATGCTGGACCAAGTCCACTTGCACGATTTACATGATAAACTTTATGAGCTCCTCAAGGGGACGTCATCATCCTAATATAGGACATGGTTTCCTCCTATAATCATTGACACACCATGTAAATAATATTATTTCCCAATTTATCAAGTCTATCGATTTAACGAATAAATCTCGCCAACTGGTAAATCAAAAAAATAAATACTAAGTACATGTGCCCGTTATTATATCGGGATTAAGAGCATATGCAAAATAATATCTTGAGGTCTGATTCAATTATATAGTCAGTATAAAGTGAATCACCTCAAAGTCGGTCTGCTCAGTACACTCAGAGCGTACTAGTGTAACTCTATGGTCAAGACAGACCATAACAAATTTCACTACAACCATGCCAATGGTTTGTCCAAGACCATCTAGGTTGTGAGCCTCTTCTTATACTCTACAAGGGACTGATAACATGATCTTCTGTGTGACACCACACACCATGTTATCTACAATGCAAAGTATTAGACAACAAGCAAGCATATATATAAATATAAAATGCAATCATGATCATGTGATTCTTATTCCAAAATGTAGATGTACATACAAAAAGCTAGGCTATTAGTATACATCCTAATAGTTTTTGGATCATACAAAGAGGTTCTTTGCTGTCAATGCACAGTCATTGACCATATTATCAGATAGATATCGTGGTATTATATTAGCAATTAAGAAAGTCTACCCAACCGCCCATCATGCTTTTTGTTGCCACTGTTGGGATGTATACTAAAAGCCTTGTCTTTTATGTATACATCTACATTTTAAAGAGAATCACATGATGCATATTTATATTAGTATATGCATAAAATGTCTAATATTTTGCATTGCAGATAACATGGTACGTGGTGACGCACAGAAGATCATGTTATCGAGTTCCTTGCAGAAGTATAAGTAAGAGGCTCACAACCGAGATGGAATTGGACAAACCATCGGGATGGTTGTAGTGTAATTAGATGTGGTTTGTCTTAACCATAGAATTACACTAGTGCGCTTTGTGTGCATTGAGTAGGACTAAAACAAAGGTCATCTAATTTTTCACTGACTTCATCAATTGGATTAGACCTCGGATTCTATTATGGAGTACGATCACTAAATCCCGAAATAATGACGGGCACGTATAATTAATTATTGTTTCTTTGACTTACCAATGGGCGAGATTTATTCTACTAAATCGATAGGCCCGGTAAATTGAGAAATAATATTAATTATATGGTGTGTCATTGATTATTGACGAAATTAGTGTCCTACTTAGTCAGGATGATGATACCCCCTTGATGAGCTCATAAGGATCATTGTGTCAAATCTTGCAAGTGGACCATAGTCCCATACGATGAAAATGTTGAGTGGTACTAGTCAAGGATCAAGAGGATAATTAAATTAAATTATCAGTAATTTAAATTAATTATCGGACATTCGATATCATAAACACGGGGAGATGGACGACTCATAATAGGTGGAGCCCATATGAAAATATGGGGTTGGTGAGGAAGTTCAATGGGATCCTTTAGTGGAATGGATCTCCATTAATGGATCAGATTTGGATCCATTAGCGGGCCAAGACCCAACTCCTTCTCATGGTCCCTGCCATAGCCCTATAAATACCCCATGTAACACCCAATAATTTTCTGATATTATTAGGGATTTTTCGGAATTTTTCTAGCATTTTTCAGAATTAAAATAAAAAGAAAAAAATTAAAGGGTCGAGTGGGGATTGATCTCGCCAATCCCTAAGCAAGTCCAAGTAACCAGCTGGGCAAGGGTATCAAACACAGAAAAAGGATGAAGCGAAATAATATTATAGTTGATTTAGCCCGTTTTATGAAGAGGTATTTAAACTTTCACTTAAGTTGAGTTAAGACCCGATTAGGGCTTGGAGGAGGTCGCGCGAGCTGGGTGGGAGGCTGCGAAAAACAGGGAAGAAAAGGAGAGTTTTCTCCTCCTTCTTCTTCCTCTTGAAGTAGAAAACCTAGGGTTTCTTCCCTAGGGCTAAGAAGTGGAGTTTTCTTGCAAAGGAAGAGGAAAAGAACCCTACACTAGAAATTTCGAGATACTTAGTAAGTTTTCATCAAGAAAAGGATAAGTAAATCACTCACCTGCAATAGGAGTAGCTTCGCATGTAGTTTTCTTGTTGTAGAACCTTGATTTTGTAATCTAAGTGCATGCTTGGAGAATATTGTTTATGGTGTGATTTAGGTTTCTTAAGAATACATGTTTTTAATCATAGAACTTGAATTAGAGTAGATTTTATATGTGTGATCTAAGCATGAAAGACCAAGTTCTTGAAAAGTCCCAAAGATGAGTTTTGGGTTAAGGGCACGCAAGGTGCTCGATGAAAGTTCCAAGTGAGAAAGGTAAAGTTTTGTAGTGCAAAAAGTTATGCAAAAAGAAAGTTAGCTTGATAAATACAAGCATTATGAGTAAGAAAGTATTTTACTTTTGTAAAGTGACATGTACCGGGCAAAAGAGAGGCCCATAGAAAGTTAAAGAAAGTTAGCGTGATAAATACAAGCATTATGAGTAAGAAAGTATTTTACTTTTGTAAAGTTACATGTACCGGGCAAAAGAGAGGCCCACAGAAAGTTAGAAAGAAGCTCTAATAGGGTGCGGTGGCTAGCTACCCCGAAACCTATTAGGGATGCGCGCATTGGTACACTGATACCAGGTACATTGTCAAGGCCTGAGAAAGTTGATTATTATTTTGAAATATATGAGTATATGTAAGTGTTTTCAGTTTAAGCATATGTTTTGCTAAGTATGTTAACATTGTTATGTTACAAGCATGTTAAAGAGCAAGAGCAAGGAAGTTAGTGGTTTAAACTATGGAAATGCATAAGTAGCAAGTCTCAAAAGAAATTATGAGCATGTTAGATTTGCCAATGTTTTAATGCTAGTAAATGTTTTCAAGCATGATTGAGCATGATAAGTATGTGAAAGTTTCCATGTGTAAGTATTTCAAAGTGCATGTGTTTTGAAGTGAGCATTATTTGAAAAGAGCATGTTTATCCCTCATCGTTTGGATTTGTGAGTTAGGATTTACTTACTAAGCAATTGGCTTATTAGTTGCATTTTCCTTCTATTGCAGATAAAGGTAAAGAAAAAGCATAAGCTATGGAGGCGAACGGGACTTGCATTGATGTTCAGTGGCGGCGGAACCGTGGAAGAGATCTTTGGGCTAAGTCTTGTAGAACATGTGTTTTGGTGTTTTGAAGTGGTAGAATGAATGACTTTGTTTAAACTACGCATAGAGGTTAAGTTTGGTACGAACTCTAGAGTGTTTTGCTTATGTTTTGATAGTTTTGTTAAATCTCGCAAGGATTCTAATTTCAAGTTATTGGATTCGTTTTGAGTTGCTAAAATATTCATAAAACTAGTATAGAGTATAGAAATGGAGTTGTGTCTTTGTATGTCTTGGAAGTATATGATTTGTAGATCTTTGGAAATGATTTTCAGGTCTGAAATGCAGGTTTTCAGGCATGCCAGTCGACTGGTTCAGAACCAGTCGACTGCGATATCGAACAGAACCTTCTGTTCGATGCACCAGTCGACTGGCTATATAGCAGTCGACTGGTACCATTGAAAAGAAGTGGTATAGAGTAGCTGGTTAGTGCCTTGGTTATACAACTAAGAGGTCTAGGGGTCAAATCCTGGCCAAGCTAATAAAATTAAAGTTTTTACTTTATTTTGGCTGATTAGTACTTTAAACATGATTATGAATTGTTAGTTCAGCAAATAGCGAAATAAGAAATTTTAAATTCTCCCAGTTGGTTTAGCATTATAAGAAATCACTAATTAGTTATTTAGTTAGTTAGTAACGATCCGCCTTAAAGCTTAGTAGTACCAGAAGGTGGGTCGTCACAGAGTGGTATCAGAGCAAGTTAAGGGAAGTCAAGTAGTTGTAACCTAAGGCTAAGGATAAGGTAAGGTTAAGGTAAAGTAAATGTGGCGCCCGCCTTAAGGAAGAGAGAGAAGTTAAGGCGGGTCGTCACAGAGTGGTATTAGAGCAAGTTTCCATCCTTCCGCCACACTGAGATCAAGCATCAATCCTGCCGCCTGCCAAGTAAGAAGTTCATATGTTGTAGCTTTTGTATACTTTTCATTATTGACTGCTAGTATCAGTAAGTGAAAGATGATAAGGAAGTATGTTAGTATTATGATATGCTATTATGTGCATGATCAGTATATGCTATATGAGTAAGATGGCATGATATAACGTATGCTATATGAGTATGATGGTAGTATGAAGATATGACATATAATATGACATATGATGATATGAGTATGATGATAGTATGGTGATATATCATATGCTAGTTGAGTATGATGATATGTAATGTCATTACCCTCTTTATGATATAGAGTAGGAGAATACCAAGAGGACGTCCTTCATGTTGTCATCTTAGTATAGTAAGACCAAGGTCTTACTAAGCCCTAGAACGAGTTCTAGGACTAAGAAATGAGATAAGAATCAAGACAAAGGTCTTGTTGTATCCTAAAGCAAGTTTAGGATCATTACCGTTAAGTGTTAAGTTATACACTTTAAGCAGACGTCCTAGAAAGGCCCAAAACAAGGAGCGAGTTCCTAGAGGGCAAGAGACAGAGTCAGTACCCTCACTAAATCTCTTAGAGGTAGTGGCTCAGTGATAGAGACAGTTAACAGAACAACAGCAAGTTATTGCCACCAGAAGGGCTAATCAGTAGGCTGCTCCCATTACCCCGCCGGTGGAGAATGTAGTTGTACCAGTTGTGACCGAAGATCCATCGGTTACATCTGTAGTCCCGGCAAGGGGGTAAGGCAAGAAGCATACCTCATCTAGTGGCTGAAATTGAAGCTAGGGAACTTCCCAGGCATAAGCAAACCATGGGATGCTTAAGCATGGTTCAAAACGTTGGAAAGAATAGTAGGGCTACTGGACTGGCATGAGGTAGAGAAGATAAAGTGTGCATCTTTCTGACTTACGGGAGATGCTAGGATGTGGTGGGAGAAAGTTAAGGCCAAGAGAAATATCAGCTAGATGACATGGGCCGACTTCGAGATTGAGTTCTTCGAAGAATATTTTCACATGCGAGTAACCAACAAGCGTTACGATGAGTTCATAGAGTTCAGACAAGGAGACTTATCCGTGGATGAAGCAGTGAAGAAGTTTAATCGGTTAGCTCGTCTGTGCCCAGAGCTAGTTAGCACAGAAAAAGAGATAGTCAGGCTAATGCTCAAGATGTTAAGGCCTGAGATAGCGTTAAATAGGGCTAGCGGTGTTAAGAGGCCGCAAACCTCCGAAGAACTGATAAGTAGTGCTTTGATCATGGGGCACTACTTAAACTGTATAAAGGCCACCAGAAATATTGAACGATGAAGTTCTTAACAACTTTACCGTCAGGGGAAGTAATGACCTCTACTCAGAGGCTAAGGGCAGTACCAATCTGGATTTCCAACCGAGAGCTGTATAGTGACTTGGTAGTCCTTGAGATGAAGGATTACGATGTCATTTTAGGGATGGATTTCTTGAGCAAGTATAGTGCCTCTAATGAATGCCGCAAAAGAAAAGTCAAGTTCACACCAGAAGCAGAACCTCCATTTGAGTTTATTGGAGATCCAAAGAGAAAGACAAAAAGGTTCTTATCTACCTTACAAGCTCAGAGAAGATGTTAGATAAGGGATGTTATGGTTATTTAGCGCATATAGTGGATGCAAGTCAAGAGGAAGGATTGAAGAGAGAAGAAGTGAGGGTAGTCTGTGACTATCCTGAGGTGTTTCCTGAAGAGTTACCAGGACTCCTTCCCAATCGGGAAATTGAGTTTGAAAATGAGTTGACCCTAGGAACCAACCCAATTTCGAAGGCACCTTGTCGCATGGCGCCAGCAGAACTGAAAGAATTGCAAGAACAATTGCAAGAGCTGCTTGACAAGGGTTTTATCCGCCCTAGTCATTCACCTTGGGGAGCTCCTGTATTGTTCGTCAAGAAGAAAGATGGATCTATGCGAATGTGCATAGATTATCGAGCTTTGAATAAAGTAACCATCAAGAACAGATATCCTTTGCCAAGGATAGATGATTTATTTGATCAGCTGAAGGGAGCCACAGTGTTCTCCAAGATAGATCTGCGATCAAGTTACCATCAGCTAAGAGTGAAGGAGAGTGATGTACCAAGGACTGCTTTCAGTACAAGATATGGGCACTATGAGTTTGTGGTCATGCCCTTTGGAGTGACAAACGCCCCTGCGATGTTTATGGATCTAATGAATAGAGTGTTCAAGGATTTTCTGGACAAGTTCGTCATTGTCTTTATTGATGATATCCTAGTGTATTCAAAGACTCAGGAAGAACATGCCGAACACTTGAAGATGGTATTGCAAACCTTACATCAGAAGGAGTTGTACGTCAAATTCTCAAAGTGTGAGTTTTTGCTTGACCAGGTGGCATTCCTAGGCCACATCATTTCCAAGGAAGGTATTATGGTAGACCCAGCCAAGATTGAAGCAGTTATTAACTGGAGTCGACCAAAGAATGCCAGTTAGATCAGAAGTTTTCTGGGTTTGGCAGGGTACTACAGAAGGTTTGTGGAGGACTTTTCAAAGATAGCTTCTCCACTTACAGCCCTTACCAGAAAGAATAAGAAGTATGAGTGGACTGAGGACTGTGAGCAGAGCTTCCTTGAGTTGAAGAAGAGACTGACCAGCGCTCCTATCCTTACAGTACCCGAAGGTGATAAGAGCTTTGATATATACAGTGATGCATCAAAGCTAGGACTTGGAGCAGTCCTTATGCAAGAAGGCAAGGTCATAGCTTATACTTCCAGGCAACTTAAAGACTATGAAAAGAATTACCCCACTCATGATCTCGAGTTAGTAGCTGTAGTCTTTGCTCTAAAGATATGGAGGCATTACTTGTATGGTGTGCAGTGTAAGATTTATACAGATCACCAGAGTCTGAAATATTTCTTCACTCAGAAAGACCTCAATATGAGACAGCGAAGGTGGCTTGAGTTAGTGAAGGATTATGACTGTGAGATCCTTTACCACCCTGGTAAGGCAAATAAAGTAGCAGATGCACTAAGTAGAAAGACTTGTGTCACTTTGATGTTTTTATCAGCATTGGCACCACCATTACAGAAGGAAATAGTAGATTATGGAGTTGAGATCATTTATGGGCAGTTAGCTCAATTGACACTAGAGTCAACCTTGCTTGAAGATATACAGAAAGAGCAAGCTGAGGATTCTGGTATCCAAAGGATCAAGCAACAGATACATGGAAGAAGAGAGTAAAGAGTTTAGAGTATCTGACAGTGGGATACTCTATTATGGTGACCGTTTGTGTGTTCCCAAGAATGAAGAGCTAAGAAAGAAGATTCTTGAAGAAGCCCATGGAACTCCCTACTCAATGCATCCTGGTTCCACTAAGATGTACCAGGATTTGAAAAGAAGATTTTGGTGGTCAGCGATGAAGAGAGACATAGCTAAGTATGTCAGTACCTGCCTGACATGTCAGAGAGTTAAAGCAGAACACCAGAGACCAGGAGGTGTCCTATAGCCCATTCAGATTCCAGAGTGGAAATGGGAAGACATAGCCATGGATTTCATAGTTGGTTTACCAAAGACAACTAATGGCTATGATGTTATTTGGGTGATAGTAGACAGATTGACCAAGTCTGCCCACTTCTTGGCAATCAGAGTGTCCTACTCAATTGAAAAGTTAGCCCAGTTATATGTGCAAGAAGTGATCCGACTACACGGAGTCCCGAAGACCATTATCTCTGATAGGGATGGTCGTTTCACTTCACACTTTTGGGAGTGTGTACAGACAGCGTTAGGCACCAAACTAAAATTCAGCACAGCTTTCCATCCCCAGACTGATGGACAGACAGAGAGAGTGAATCAGGTTCTAGAAGATATGCTCAGAGCTTGTGCATTGGACTTCAAGGGCAGTTGGTGCAAGTATTTATGTTTAGCTGAGTTTGCCTACAACAACAGTTACCAAGCCACTATTGGTATGACACCCTATGAAGCTCTTTATGGTAGGAAGTGTAGATCTCCCCTCTGTTGGTATGAAGGAAGTGAGAAGAAGAAAATGGGGTCACAGACTGATCTTATAGATGATACCACAGAAGCTATAAAGAGCATCCGCCAGAGGATAGAGACTGCTCAGAGTAGGCAGAAGAGTTACGCCGATGTATGTCGTAGACCGTTAGAGTTTGAAGTTGGGGATACAGTTTTCCTCAAAGTAGCTCCTATGAAGGGTGTGATGAGATTTGGCAAGAAAGGCAAGCTAAGTCCTTGATACATAGGACCATACCTAGTGACGAAAAGAGTTGGCAAAGTAGCTTATGAGTTGGAGCTACCTCCAGAGATGTCAGCAATACACAATGTGTTTCATGTCTCAATGCTAAAGAAGCATATCCCAGATGCCAACCAAGTGATTGAGCCACAGATGGTATAAGTGCAAGAAGATCTCAGTTATGAAAGTCGACCTATTCAGATAATAGATCGAGCAGATAAGAAGCTGAGGACCAAAGTGGTGCCGTTAGTGAAAGTCTTATGGCTGAATCAGAAGTATGAAGAGGCAACTTGGGAATCAGAAGATAGCATGAGGCAAAGGTATCCAGAGCTGTTCTAAGTTCGAGGACGAACTTTTTATAAGGTAGGGAGGATTGTAACACCCAATAATTTTTTGATATTATTAGGGATTTTTCGGAATTTTTCTAGCATTTTTCGGAATTAAAATAAAAAGAAAAAAATTAAAGGGTCGAGTGGGGATTGATCTCGTGACCATGCGAGAAGCCAATCCCTAAGCAAGTCTAAGTAACCAGCTGGGCAAGGGTATCAAGCACAGAAAAAGATGAAGCGAAATAATATTATAGTTGATTTAGCCCGTTTTATGAAGAGGTATTTAAACTTCCACTTAAGTTGAGTTAAGACCCGATTAGGGCTTGGAGGAGGCCGCGTGAGCTGGGTGGGAGGCTCCGAAAAACAGGGAAGAAAAGGAGAGTTTTCTCCTCCTTCTTCTTCCACTTGAAGTAGAAAACCTAGGGCTTCTTCCATAGGGCTAAGAAGTGGAGTTTTCTTGCAAAGGAAGAGGAAAAGAACCCTACACTAGAAATTTCGAGATACTTAGTGAGTTTTCTTCAAGAAAAGGGTAAGTAAATCACTCACCTGCAATAGGAGTAGCTTCGCATGTAGTTTTCTTGTTGTAGAACCTTGATTTTGTAATTTAAGTGCATGCTTGGAGAATATTATTTATGGTGTGATTTAGGTTTCTCAAGAATACATGTTTTTAATCATAGAACTTGAATTGGAGTAGATTTTGTTGGTGCAGTATGCACCCAAGTCAAACCTGTGTTTTGATATTGGCAAAAAGGTTCAAAAGTTAAGGGTTAATGGTTGTCTAACGAGTTTCTTGAGTGTACAGGAAAAGCCCTAGTGAAGGAATGCTAGGCACTGGCGAAGGACTGCCAGACAGGACTAGCCCTAGCAAAGGACTGCTAGGCACTGGCGAAGGACTGCCAGACAGGACAAGCCCTAGCGAAGGAATGCTAGGCACTGGCGAAGGGCTGCCAGAAGAAAAAACCTAGCGAAGGGCTGCTAGGCACCAAGCGAAGGGAAGCTTGGTAACTCAAGACCTGGCGAAGGACTGCTGGGCAAAAGTCCAACTGGAGGATCCGGTTGGCACCAGGTAAAACTCTCCCGAGAGGAGTAGGTGAGGACGCGTTCCCCTCTAGGGAACATTAGGCGTCGGTTCGACCTAGGGCTCTATTTTGGAGACCCAAAGTCAGAACCAAGACAGCTAAGGCTGTGAAAAATCAACTTAGTATTTGCTATTTTGGACTAACCCTGGATGCAGGACCGAAGGACTGCGTTTCTGCAGCTCAGAGGGCCTCAAAGGAGTGAGGCCGCAGCTGAGCAGGGCGCCCCGGATGTGTCGGGCGCCCCAGAGTCAACCCAAAGTCAGCAGAGAAGTAAACCTCCGACAGCACCGCGTTGGGGGGCGCCCCGCGCATGTCGGGCGCCCCTCTTGTCGCGGGCGCCGCGCAAATCGGGCACCACGCAGATCGGGCGCCCCGCGTGTCTCGGGCGCCCACTGTGCCACGCCACTGAAGGCGGCTGCAGCTCACCCTCGCGAAGCCTCGGTGATAAAGTTTGACCGGTCAATCGGGCGCCCCGTGCGCGTCGGGCGCCCCAGTCAACTGTTATCCCGAAGTCGAAGCGATCAGTCACGACCGAGAGCACGCCGGATCAGAAGCCACGTGGAGGGCGCCCCGAGCATGTCGGGCGCCCCCTGCCCTATATAAAGAGGGCCTCGACCCTCTTCAAAGGACAACCAATTCCTTCGACAACTCTACGCTCTTCTGCTTCCACGACACGCTCCAGAAAGCTGCCAACTCAAGCCGACGACGTCCCGCTGCTCCAGAACTTCAATCTTCACCGGACGTCGGTAACTAGAGTTGTATTTAAAGTTTACTATTCTGCCTTATTGTAAAATCTATTTGTAAACTTTGCGAACTTATAGAATTGCCCGCAGAAAACGGTCAACGACCGTGGGCCTTGGAGTAGGAGTCGACCCAGGCTCCGAACCAAGTAAACCTGCTGTGTTTGCGTTGTTGTGCTCTCTTTTATTTCCGCTGCGCACCCGCTCTTTTAAATCTGAACGAATTGCGACATTCACCCCCCCTCTCTCGCATTTCTCGATCCAACAAGTGGTATCAGAGCGGGGAAGTCAAACCTGGTGCAACCACCAGTTTGAATATTTTTTCGGATTTTTTTTCTCATTTTTTTAAAATAAAGAAATTTTTTCGTTCGAGTTTTTATCTCAAGGTTGGTGCAACACCCCTTGAAATCTGTGTTTGATTATTTCTTCCCGCACTACTAATCCAAGACCAAGTCTTGGAAATATTTTTGTTGTTTTCTTTTATTACAGTAACAAATGTCTATCCAAGAAGGATTTAGCACCGCCAGACCTCCACTTTTCAGTGGAGAAGACTTTCCCTACTGGAAAAGTCGAATGGAGGTCCACCTGAAAACTCAGGTGGAAATGTGGATAATCATCCAGTCTGGACTGATGATTCCCACCAATGCTGAAGGTGTACCACAAGACTACTCAGAATGGGACACTGCCCTTAAACGAAAGATTGAAGCTGACGCCAAAGCAACCCAGACTCTACAATGTGGACTAACGAAAGAAGAGCTGAACCGCGTAGGACCCTTCAAAAGTGCAAAGGAACTATGGGCTAAATTGATTGAACTCCACGAAGGAACTTCAGATACAAGGATCAGCAAACGAGACTTGCTACTGAACAAGCTCTTCACTATCAAAATGGCAGATAACGAGACAGCAGCCCAGCTCCACGCCAGAATCCAGGAGCTGATGAATGGTCTTCACGCAATAGGTCACAAGGTTCAAAACCGTGATCTGATAAGGTACGCCCTAAACGCATTCCCTAGGACCACCTTGTGGGCATCTATGGTAGATGCATACAAGGTCTCTAGGGATCTTTCAAAAATTAAGCTAGATGAGTTATTTTCTGAACTTGAGCTGCATGAACAGACTAACTCCAATTTGGTCGAGAAAAGTATAGCCTTTTTTGCAGGGAAAACAGGGAAAATGACCAAGAAAGAAAATTCAAGTTGAACCTGAATCTACCTCAGATTCAGAAATAGAAGATCAAGGAAGATCAATCTGAACTGGTCCGGCTAGCTCGAAGCTACTACAAAGGTTGAAAAACCAAACCAACACACGAAGAACAAGCCGAAGAAAGGATGAACCAGCTGAACCAGCAACTGACAAACACAAGCCCAACGTAACCTGCTACGAATGCAAGAAGAAGGGCCACTACAAGACCGAATGTCCAAGCCTAAAGGAGTCCAAAAAGACCAGAAAGAAGAAGGCACTCCAAGCAACCTGGGATGAGTCTTCTTCTTCAGAAGAAGAAGAAGCACCTCAGTCCAATCTTCTAGCCCTGACCGCTTCGGATCAAATCGAGACTGACTCAGACTCGGACCGGGACGACGGCAAACTGACTTTCTCTCTCGACGACGGCGAAATAAAGGTAACGGGCTTTTCAAAATCGAATTAAATTCTCTTATTTCCTATCTATCCCGAGATTTGGCGAAAGCCAAACTCCGAATCGAGTCCTCTCCGACAGGAAGTAAAACTCCTGAAAG
>JAGFNQ010000346.1:42494-136592 GCA_024364735.1 Boesenbergia rotunda | reverse complement strand
GGGTGAATGTCGCAAATCGTTCGGATTAAATAAAAAGAGTAAGTGCGCGGCGGAAATAGAGACAAAGCAACACAAACGCTAACAAGGTCGTTTACTTGGTTCGGAGCCTGGGTCGACTCCTACTCCAAGGCCCACGGTCGTTGACCGTTTACTTTGGGCAATTCTATAATGCGTAGAATGAGTACAGAAGAGAAATACAAATTGCAATAAGAAAGATTACACTTCTGTATTTACCAACTCCCGGGGTAGGCTCGAGTTTCGGTGCAGCGGGAGGTCGACGGCGCTTCGGACTTGAGTCGGGAAGTTCCTGGAGCAGAGCGCGGTCGTCAGAGAGTTTGGATGCGTTGAATGAAAGTTGTGTGTTTAAGAAGAGGGTCGAGGGCCCTTTTTATAGTGCCTGGGGGCGCCCTGGTCGACGGGGGCGCCCCCCCACGTGGCAGCAGATCCACAAGAGGCGCGGTCGTCGACTTATCCCTTAATCCTCTGGATAAGGCCTTGACGGGGCGCCTTGGACGCTGGGGGCGCCCTGGTTGACCTGGTCAAATCTTATCCGCAGCGCTGAGCTCTCCTTGGTAAGGCTGGGGGCGCCCTGGGCGCTGGGGGCGCCCTGGGCGCTGGGGGCGCCCGGGACAGCGGGGGCGCCCTGGGTGCGCAGTGCAGACGCGGCAGCAGCTTAACTCTTTAGTTGGTTTGCCATTGGGGGCGCCCGGGACAGCGGGGGCGCCCTCAGAATGTACTGCCGAGGTTCTTCTGATTGTGTTGTGTTTTGTGTTCACCTTGGGGGTGCCTGGGACACTCCGGGCGCCCTGGTCAGCGATCGCCTCTTTCCTTTGAGGCATTCTGAGCTGCAGACATACGTTCCTTTGGTCCTGCATCCAGGGTTACTCCAAAACACAATAAACCAATAACATAATGAATTATACAGCCTTGGCTGTCTTGGTTCTGACTTTGGTCTCCAAAATGGAGCCCTAGGTCGAACCGACGCCTAATGTTCCCTCAAGGGGAACGCGTCCTCACCTACTCCTCTCGGGAGAATTTACCTGGTGCCAACCGGCTCCTCCAGTTGGACTTTTGCCCGGTAGCCCTTCGCCAGGTCTTGAGTTTCGCCCAGCAGCCCTTCGCCAGGACTTGGTTTTTGCCCAGCAGCCCTTCGCCAGGTCTTGAGTTTCGCCCAGCAGCCCTTCGCCAGGACTTGGTTTTGCCCACAGCCCTTCGCCAGGTCTTGAGTTTCGCCCAGCAGCCCTTCGCCAGGACTTGGTTTTCGCCTAGCAGCCTTCGCCAGGACTTGGTTTTCGCCCAGCAACCCTTCGCCAGGACTTGGTTTCCTGACAGCCCATCGTCAGGTGCCTAGCAGCCCTTCGCTAGGACTTTGTTTCCTGCACTCTCAAGCAGCATTGTTAGACAACAAATAACCCTTAACTTTGAATCCTTTGCCAATATCAAAACAAGGTTCGATCTGGTGCTTCCTGCACCAACACATAAAAGCACTCTTCTAGTTCTAAGATAAACCCAGTGGGCAAAGACAAGAAATATGTTCCTACAGCAATAGCAACAACTCTTGTTCCGTTGCCTACTCGTAGGTCCACTTCGCCCTTGGTCAATGATCTAGCTCTTTGAAGGCCCTGCACATTAGTACAAATGTGAGAAGCACATCCGGTATCTAATACCCAAGAAGAAGAGATAGATAGATTGACTTCTATAACAAAAATACCTGAGGCAGAAGTCTCACTTTTTTTCTTCTTTGCTTCCTCCAGGTAGAGTTTGCAGTTCCTCTTCCAATGTCCGGTCTCACCACAATGGAAGCAGGTCCCTTCCTTAGGCACTTTGCCTTTGGCCTTGGGTGCATTAGAGTTGGCCTTGCCTTTGGCTTGGGTCTTACTCTTGCCTTTAAGCTTCTACTTGCCTTTGCCCTTGTTTACCATTAGTACATTACTGGTCTTGGTTTTCTTGAGATTGGGCTCAGTAGTTCTCAACATGTTGAGCATCTTAGGCAAAGGTTTGTCAATTTCATTCATGTTGTAGTTCATGACAAATTGATTATACCTCTTCGGCAACGATTGCAGGATAAGGTCTGTTGTCAATTCTTGGCCCAGTGGGAATCCTAGTCTTTCAAGGTTCTCCACATATCCAATCATCTTGAAATTACTTCAGGCCCTCCTAGGGTGACTTCACGCCCTGCGTTTGAATATGAAATCACGTGTTTTGATAGGTTTTTTATATATTAATATATTTATTAAATATTATTTATTATATTAATTTATATTAATCAAATATAAAAAATTATCTCTTTATATTTTTGAAATCACGTTGAAAGAGATGTTTGTGCCCAAGATGCAGTCATATTTATACATCTTTCTGTGCCAACTGATACGGTTAGAGAACATAACTGAAAATTATTAGTACTAAGTTTGTACATCAGAAATAACATCTCCTAAGTAAATTCTAAATAGAGATATCAAGTATGATGAAATCCAAGTATCCTAGGTCCATCAGTGAGCTTTCACCGAAACCCACTGATTCATCTTAGAAAACTCCTTTTGCAACATAATTTATAATCATTAGAAGTTTGGACACCAAAAATATCATCTCCTAACTCAACTCTAACTATTGATATTGGGTTTTGAGAAATCCAAATATCCTAGATATATCAGTGGATTTTGGTTAAAATCCACTGATAGACCTAAAAAACTCATATTGCAACATAATTTATAATCATTAGAAATTTGGACATTAAAAATACCATCTCTTAGAACTATTGATATTTTTATTTAATTTAATAAATCATGATTAAATATTATAAAAAATATTTTTAAAATAAAAAAATTTCTAGTGCACGCAGGGCCTGAAGTCAGATGACTTCAAGCCCTCCTAGCGTGACTTCAAGCCCTGCGTTTGAATATGAAATTACATATTTTGATATGTGTTTTTATATATTAATATATTTATTAAATATTATTAAATATATTAATTTATATTAATCAAATATTAAAAATCATCTCTTTATATTTTTGAAATCACGTTGGAAAAGATATTTTTTTAACTGAAATATTTTTTCTTTCTTTACTTTATGTTTTTTTAGCCGAATCCATAATATATTATTTTAAAATGAAAAGTCTGAAAAAACATATGCAAATATCTCAGAATTCGTTACTGAGAAAGAGAAAGGCATGCAGTACTTGGCAGGAGGGGTATAAGAGGAAGTTCACTAAAATAGGTGCGTCCTTTGATAACAATGAAACCATGGTACGCCTTTTGATAAATACCAATTCTTGAGTACGCTCGTTGGTAAAAAGCCGAAAAATAAAAGTAAAGCGGAGATAAAAGTGCTTAATGAACACAACAAGAGGGATTATTAGTGTGAAATTTAGACAATTTAGGTTCATGATGTAGTTTTAGCCAAAACTACAATAAATATTCAAACGGTGTGAATTGGAAACAAAAACTAGATGATAGGATACTTCAGAGGATCAAAGTTCGAATCTTATTGGAGATGATTCAGGAGGTCAACCTTCGAGTATGCATAAAGTATGCTTCTAATTTATCTGATAAACAAACTAAGAGGAAAATTCGTCTTCCTTACGATTAATCGGACCAAACTATGATACCTAGCTAGATTATATATTAAAGAATAATGATTGGGAGAGTAAAAATGGGAGAGTGAAAATCATAATTAATAATGTGGCACCTTGCATGCATGATCTCCGACAGGTTCATCGTGCCCCCCAGGATATAGTTTGATTCGGGGTGGCGGCCGAAGGCCACCGATGGTGTCCAAGCGATAATCGGACGTGCGCATGTAAAGTGCCACGTCATACCACGTCATGTCATATCATTCACTATGATTTTCACTCTCCCATTTTCACTCTCTCTATCATTGTTCTATATTAAAAAAACAAAGTCATAGGACAACTATAGAAGGCCTGAGGAATATAATGTTATTCAATTTTCATAGAGCTTCAGAGCGTGTCATCTTGATCACACCAAGTCAATGTGCACCTTCTCCCCACGCGCTAGCTGCAATATCTGACTAGCAATCGTCGTGATTTATTTTTTCCTTGTTGGCCTGAGACGGGTTGGTGGAGACACTGGAGACAAGCAAATCGCCTTTTGTCACTTTGATCACACCAAGTCGTTCCCACATGATGAACTGATGGCTAACGTATGAGGCTTTGTCGCCATGAGGTCTGAGAGTCAAATCTTAGTGAAGTTAGTTGTCTGTCCTCCCTTATGTGCTAATCACTGTCCAGGCTAGTAACCTCTGTGATTTACCACCTCCATATTAACCCTGAGATAAATTGACGAGGCCATTAGGGGCATGGAAAAAAATGAATCACCTTTTACAGACGATCACACCAAGCCACCATCAATACTCACTCAACCTGGTTGAGTGACAAACTCTCGAAATTCCTGATATATTTTTCCAACTCTTCGAACAACTCAAATCCACGTATCAAATCATAATGTAAAACCTAATTTAAATCTTTGCAAAACATCAAAATCCAACTCAATTGCACTAACATATCATTTAATATATTCTTCCTAATTTAATTATTACTTTTATCAATAAAGGTATTCAATAAGTAAAATTATGGTGTAGTGGAAGAGTGCGTGAGTTGTCATCCTAGGTATCCGCGGTTTGATCTCCAGCTATGACGTAGTTTGTAGGAATTTTTCCTTCAAATGCGGCACGAACCATGGGACGCTGGACTTTTGGACCGCCCATCATGAGCACTTATCGATATATCCTAGCGGTCGGTGGGAAACTTCCGTGGGACCGGACCTGTTGCCCGAGATTAGAAAAACCTAGTTAATTGTTTTTTATCCTTTAATAAGTAAAATTATGTATTAATGTTAAATAATTACTCATTAACAACTTCTATATTTGTTTTGATGTATGTGTTTCACTCTCAAGTATCCGTGGTCGATTCTCAGCTATGACGAATTTTACAGAAATTTGTCCTCCAAATGGGGCGCGTATTAGAGCTGTCAAACGGGCCAACCCGTGGCGGGGCGGTCGGCCCATGGCGGGCCAGCCATTTGGCGGGGCGGGGCGGGTCGACCTGTCATCTAAGCGGGTTGAGAAATCCCCAACCCAACCCAATCCAAGGCGGGCCGTGGGTTAGGCGGGCCAACCCGCGGGCCCATCAAAATATTTTTAAAAAATTAAAAAAAATTTAAAAAAAATTCAATATTTAGATTTCATCAATCAAATATATTAAGAAATATATTTTTTAAATATAAATGGATACAAACGAGTACTTATGTGATGAAAAATATTATTTTTTATTTCAAAATAATAACAAAGAAAGATAATAAATTGCCATAAAACTTAACTAACATGTGATTCTCAACCGGCGGGCCAACCCAAGCCCGTCGCGGGCCGACCCGTGCGGGTCGCGGGCCTAGGCGGGTTGGCCCGTGGCGGGCTTGAGTTGCTTAAATTCTAACCCAACCCGCTTAAATTGATTGGCGGGGCGGGCCAATCCGACGAGCCCAACCCAAATTGACAGCTCTACGCGTAATCATGGGATATTGAGCTTCTGGACCGTCCGCCGCAAGCGCTTCCCGATTTATCCTGGTGGCCAATGGAAAACTTTCGTGGGGTCGGGTCGGTCATCCCACGATCGACGTTACCTAACCTAGTTAATCATTTATTTTATGCCAAAATGTACAGCGAATTTTACAGAAATTTTTCCTCTAAATGAGATGCACAATCATGGCATGTTGGGCTTCTAGACCATCCGCTGCAAGCGCTTTCTGATTTATCCCGACGGTCGATGGAAAACTTCCATGGGCCAGGCTGGTCCGATCATCCAGATTCGACGTTATACAATCTGATTAATCATTTTTTATGTCAAACTGTAACATCCGCTTGACCATTAAGAAAAATGATTAACGAGATTTTTCCAACCTCGGGCGACTGACCCGACCTCACGGAAGTTTCCCACCGGCCGCTAGGGTAAATCGGGAAGTGCTCGTGGTGAGCGGTCCAGAAGCCCAACGTTCTAGGGTTCGCGCCCCATTTGGAGGAAACATTCCTACAAATACGCTGTAGTTGGGGATCGAACCGTGGATGCCTAGAATGACAACTAGTCACCCTTCCGCCGCACAATAGCCCCGGAGGCAAAAACTGTCCGAGTAAACTTTTTATAGTGACTGGCCCTCCCGCCAAAACGACCCCATAAGTCAGAAAATCCCCTAAGGGATTTTTTGGAGGCACGGTATTACTGTGTTGAGAAGAGGTCCCACTGTCAAAACAGCATCTCAGTCAAGAGATCCCTCAAAGGGGGATTTATTTGTTACTAAGAGGACTTGAATCCGGAATCTCAAGTAACACGTCTTCATACTTATCATTTGGATAAGTCACTTCGACCCGCTTGACCATTAAGAGGATCTTACACGTGTGTGATAATAATTATGAATAATGTTTAGTCAAATCTCCAGAGTGGTAGAAGTTTAGCATCATAGTAGCTATCAAAGTTTCTTTATAGTATTTATTCAACTTCAATATATTCTAGTGTTCTGGTGAACAACACTAATTATATATTAATTAGAACCATAAACATATATTTTTTATTACTTCATTAAATGAGGTTTGAGATATTTCTATGCATGATGTACATTCAAATATTTATCAGTAAGTTATCATATTTCAATAGTAATTAAAGTGCATTAGGTTATACTAATTTGATAGACACTTTGCTCTATTACACAATTTTGGGAGGAAACATTTTTATAACATAGTTCAAATTACAAATATATTATTTGCATTGCACTGTTGTTCATCTCAAATAAATACAATAATGTTATATAATTTCATGCTTAAACATTTAAATATTTTAATCATCACCTCATTATTGAGAGATACATATCGGTACAAACTTTATCACATGAATTCATGTCAAAAACAAATGGATATCATACCATACATATGCATATCAGAACCTATTAGTCCATGAGTGAGAGGTGGTAAAGAAAAATGCAGATTGTAACTTCTGAAATTTTAAGATGTGTGATAAGTTCACTTAATCAGACTTAAAATATCAGAAATGGATGAACATTATTATCTTTCTTTCATAAGACTAGAATCAGTAATAAACTTGGAAAAAAAAACGCTGATAAGATTTTCTAGCATGTGAATTAAGTACTTCACAAAAAAGATTCAAACACACTAAATAGAAATTCACCTCCCATTAACTTCCTTAGTTTGATTTTTAAGATCCACCTACACCACTATAAAACAGCTTCTTTGTTGCTTTAACATTCCATGTTGATCAGAGGCTTTGCCGCATATCATGATACTGAATCTGATACAAAGAATCTTGAACCACGGAACCTTGTTTGCCTCTGGTAAAAAATAACAAAAGAATACTGAATCCTGTAGCTCTCATAAAATGATGGTTATCGACAAGATATCTTTTCTGTAAGCAATGCTCTTAAATTATGTCTGTGCCAAATACTTCCACAAGATAATCTACACTCAGCAGTGTATTTGATCATCAGTTCAGATCTTTCAGTATGTTGCTCCCATTCCATTTATCCAGTTCACATACCCTGATGTCTATATCTGACATCGACGACCAAGCTGGAAAACTGACATGGGGTGTGTTGTCATTTATTTAACACTGTTACAGAAGCAATGATGATATCATATAGAAATAATTTACTGAGTGATCATAGAATAATCAGGATGGCAATCAAATGATTATATCCCCTCAAAGATGAAACCTTGCAAGCTATTGAACTACAACAATTTATGCCTCCAGGAATCCACCAAACTTAGGCCAGAAGAAGCCTATAATTTACTCACCAATAGTCACTGCAGGAGCAAGATCCCTGATTGAAGTGGTGGAACCGGCTTGAGTCTCTAACAACGATCTCCCTCTGCTCAATTTCTGATATTAGCTTAATCACATTGTGGCAATCGCCACAAACTCTAAGGTTCTTCACAATCTGGAGGGGGGTCTCATGAGGTGTAGCTATCAGCCCAAAAGCAATGGCAAGTCTCTCACTGTGCTGAGCTAGCATAGTCTCTTTATGCTCCTCTTCCATGTCATGAAGCACAAAGTCTGTATTTGGTTGATAACCTTTCTCTTTCAACCTAATAGTGATTTCTTGAAGCTTTGCATATATCTGATATGATAAAGGATGACTTGTATCTGAAGCTAAGAAGGAATGCACTTTGTTCTTCACTTGAATCCAACTGTATCCTGCTTCTTTCTTCACTTTTCTAGAATCCATTAGCCTCCTAATGTTGGATCTCTCTTCCCATTTTCCGGCAGCTGCATATATGTTAGATAAGAGAACATAGGCAGCAGAATGTGATGGTTCGAGTGATATTAATTTCTCTGCAGCAAACTCTCCGAGTTCAATGTTTCGGTGAAGCCTGCAGGCACCCAAGAGTGTGCGCCACATGGTTGCTGTTGCTGGAAATGGCATCTCATTAATCAGAGCCATTGCTTCTTTGAGTTTACCCGCACGACTAAGAAGATCAACTACGCAGGAATAGTGCTCAACAGTTGGGCTGAGGTGATAATTTTCGACCATCGACTTGAAGTACATCTTGCCTTCCTCCACGAGTCCCGTGTGTGTGCATGCAGTGATGACACCAATGAAGCTGATTCTGTCTAGTTCAATGCCTCTCTCTTCCATCTCTTTAAATAATTTTAGGGCTTTCCGGCCATAACCATGCTGAGCATAACCCATCAGCATTGCATTCCATGAAACCTGGTCCCTTAACTTTTGCCTCTCAAAGACACCCTGAGCATTCTCTATGTTCCCTCTCCTTGCATACATGGTGACGAGTGCACTGCTTACACAAAGTGTGTCATCATATCTTAGCTTCATCGATAAGGCATGGAACTGCTTCCCCTGATCTGCAGAGGCTGTGGAGCTTGCACATGAATCAACTGCACTCGACAAGGTGAACTCATTTGGCCTGATGCCATTTCTAGCCATCTCAGTGAACAATTTTACTGCCCCTTCAGAATCACCAGCTTGGGCATAACTTGCTAACATTGCAGACCAAGCAACAATGTCCTTATCTTTGATTGCCTTAAATGCAAAGAATGCTTTGCCGTGGTTTCCTAACTTAGTATAGGCTACCAGCAGGGCTGTGCCTACGGAAGGGACTTCCTGGTATCGGGTCTTGATCACTTGGGCATGAATCTGAATGGGAGATATCTGAGGTGAAGCTGCCAATAGAATGGAGTAGGTGAATTCATTTGGCTCAATATACTCTCTTCTCATTTGGCTGAAGAGAAGTGCAGCTCGATCGACGTATCCATTTTGTAGAAATCCATTGATCATAGCAGTCCATGAAGCCACTGTTCGAGTTCCCAATATGGAAAAAAGTTCAAATGCTTCATCCATCTTGCTGCATTTGTTGTAAACCACCATTAGTGCTGTAATTACGTTAGCATCCAGTTCAAGCCCTTCTTTCACCACACAGCAATGGAGCTGTTGAGCAAGAGATATTTGTCTAAAGTCAGCACACAACTTGATAATAGTAGCAAAGCTCGCTCCTGTTGGTTTCAGGCCAGTGGCTCTCATATGATGAAACTTCTCAAATGCTTCAGCACCATAGCCATTCAGCACAAGCCCTGCAAGCATTGCATTCCAAGAAACTGTATCTCGGTTTGCCATGCGATCGAACACTGCTCTTGCCTCCTGGACAAGGCGACACTTGGAGTACATGTTGATCAGAGAATTGCACACAAAAACTGTATTTTGATGACCAAACTTAATCAAATAGGTATGTATCCGTCTTCCCTTCCCGATTAGACCCTGTGCTGCAGCATATGCAAGACTTGTTGCAAATGTCAAAGGGTTAGGCCTAGTTCCCTCAACACCCTGTGGAACTTTCTGAGTGCATCCTGTGAATAATGGATTCCAACTGGCCTCATTCCTCTCAGGCATCGACTGGAAGACATCCATGCCCTCATTCACTCCAGCACACTTGATGCAGTTGTCGAGCTGTGAGGTGCCGTGCAGTTGCTGGCTGAGAATTCCACCAGGCAGGCTGCCAACGCAAGAGCATGGTGAACAGTCGAGGGGAATTCCGGAACGCGGAGCTCGCAAGAGCAGGCTTAGTCCCTGTCCGTGGAAATTTCTACCTAAGTAGAAGAAGTGGAGGCGTCTGTGATCAGTGGAACTCCAAAGAGGACTTCCGTCAAACAGTTGGTGGCCAAACGAGAGACCAAAGCAACTTGGGCTGTCGAGGTATTTGATGGAAGTTCTCAGTGTCCGATGGCGTCGTCCAGAGAGAATCCGTGGAATCATGAGAGCTTGAGGTTCGGATCAACAGAAAGTGCAGTCGCGAACGAATTTGATCAACGTCGCGTGGAGTCGATGACGAAACAAATGGGCAGTGGCTATTTCAACAGAAAACACAATGAATAGGCGGGCAATAGCAGTCGCTCTTTTATTCTTATTGTATTTCTTATAAATATTTATTAAATATAGTTGTAAAGGTGATTTTAAAATACCTATTTTTATAGAATTCTTGTTCTATGCTTATTCGTATGGAATAGGCATTTTAAATAGGTTGTATGGAATAGTTATTTTGGATTTATAAAAAATAATTTTTTTAATATTTTATTTATTATAGAAATAATTTTTTATCTATTCTTTTTCACTATTGATGCAGAAAATGATAATACTTATCTCAAGTAGTGTAGTATTATTGATCCCCTCCCTCTCTCTTCATTAGATACTTATGGTATAATGGAAGAATAATTAGTTATCATCTTAAATATTAATGGTTTAATCCCCAACTATGATATATTTTGTAGAAACTTTTCCTCCAAATGAGACTCGAACCTTGAGACGTTGGACCGTTCACCGTGAGCTCTTTTCGATTTACCTTTGTGGCTGGTAGAAAATTTTCATAGGACCGAACTGGTTATCCAAAATTCGATATTACCCAATCACGTTAATCAACCAATAATATAGTTATTGATCCCGACCTAGCTTATGTGTCGCTCGGTCGGCCAGCCTGGCACCACCTAAGGCCAAGTCGGACACACCACTTGCGAGCAGACTAATAGGGGGGGGGGGGGGAGGGGGGCGGGGTGAGAATCCTAGGGGTTACTCGGGCCAGGGAACCCGATTGAGTCGGTAGCAAGGTGCATTCCGACCCGAGTCCCAGAGCTGGACGCCGAGTGTCCGACCCTGTTCGACACCCAAGATACCTGTTGCGGAGGTCCCGAGCACAAGGCCCCGATGGCCGAGCCCAAAACCCCTCCAGTCACCCCTCGCAGAGTCCTAATCGACGCTCGCACAGCAACTTATTCACTTGACTCAAACTTAAGTTGATTAACCACATCCAAGCCCTCCCTAACTCGGGAGGATGCTTCTAAGTCACTCGGGGATGATACTTAAGAGACCCGGCTTCACTCGGGTCGGCCAGTCGGCTATCTACCCCAAAATCTATCCTTACGACATCCACTCCCTGACATCGCATTTATGACTGTGGTACGGGGGTCGGCGCAGACCTTACCTATTTATAACGCACGCCACGGACATCCCGTCAACTCCGTACTTCTGTCCTATCCGGGTACCTCGCACCACGTAGTCATTCACTGAGCGGCGCCGCTCGACGCTATCCTGTGAGCTGACAGCGCCCATGCCCCTGTCTCGGTCAGGTACAGAAGGACGACTGACGCAGACAGGGCTTGTCAGCTCCCTCAGCTATATAAGCCCCTCTCCTCTTCATTCCGCAGGTATGCGTAATCGTGCTTCAGCCACTGTTCATTGTTTTGCCTTGCTCTTGCGAAGACTGACTTGACCGTCGGAGGGCCTTGCTAGGGATTTTTCCCAATGGATTTGCTAATGGTCGTTTTCTTGCAGAGTGGAGCCAACATCTGTAGCTCACGACACTCAAGGGACCAATCCGCTCTTGGGACTCCACCTCACCCGACGACAGGATCAAATTTGGAACTAGAAGGAGGGACTTTCGCCTGATCGGGAGTGCACGATGGAAGATCCCAACTGAGTAATGGTGACCATTACGCCCGAGGAGTACGAGCTCTTGATGGCCTCCCGGGCTCAAAAAACCCCCTCAGAGGCCTTCGCAGGTTGGTAGCCCGACGACCCGATTTCCCGAGGCGTCGGCGCCTAGCCACTCAGGAGGTCGAGGAAAGGCTGCCCGACCCGAGGGGGGTGATAAGTGCTATTTTGTTGATCATTTCAGATTCTAAAATCCATATTTGACCCATATTTTACTTGCTTAATAGTGAATTTACCCTAGGTTCTGGGACTTATACTCATTTTGGACCTAATTGTAAATTTTGATACATTTGAATTATTTTGCTACTAAATTGTTGATCTACTTTTGTAGGATTGGAAGGATCATGGACCTAGGTCATGCTGGGTCAAACTTGAGTCAGAAGTGGACTAGATCGAGTAATCAAGAATCCAACTAATAAGGGTCGTCCGATTCAAGAACGGCTAGATCTGAGCCACCGGAGAACTTTTGAGGCAATCCGAGCTGGGGTTAAGGCTAATCAAGCACTCAGATCAAGATTTGAAGGTTTCATCCAAAGCAGAGATCGTTTAGCCGTTGGATAAAGCTCAGGAGGATCTAGACCGTCCATTCAAAGAATAGGTTGATCTGAGCTATCCGTTGCAAATCTGGAAGATTCGAGCTACTGAGAGGCAGATCCTGACCCTTGATCAATATCATCAAATTTTGGTCCAGATCAGACAAGGATCAACCATTGGATGAGTGCTAGCTAATCTGAGCCGTCCATTTCTTAACTATTTAAACTGTCAGCTGCTCCCGATCACGATGTCGCGTCTTCGTCAGTTCTTCGCGTTTCTTCAGCTGTTCTTCGCTCCGTTTGTAGTTTTCTTCAACTGAAGGCGTGGCCAACTCGATTTCGACCTTGGAACAAGATCTGGATCATTGGGAAGAAGTTTCCGTGGAGATTCTAGCTTAGATTTGCATCGAGACAGAGTTTGATTGAGGGTTTCGTCAACTCTGTGATCCGATCGATTGGATCACGATTTCGTGCCGTTTTCTTCCATCGGAGCTAACTAGAGGTTCTTCTGGTATGTTTTGATCATCACCAAATCATCATCACACCTCGACATCGCGAGATCGATTGGGTTTTCTCAACTGAGTGCAGTTTGTGAGCAGAATCAATATTGAGGCAGTTTTCCCATTGATCTGCGGAGCTGAGGGGTTCTTGGCTTGCTCTTGTGTGACGGCAAGAGGATCTTGAGCTAAGGAATGGATTGAAGTTTATTTTCTTAGTGAATTTCAATTTTCTGTCAGTAGTTTCAATTTCAGCTGCCATTTCATTTCTGTCTTCGTATCAACTGCTGTAATTTCCTTTTCTGAGTTGTTTCTGCCTTAAGTAGGTTGCATTTTTGCAAGGTAATCAGCTAGGGAGTTTGTTTAGTGAACAATTGTTTTCATTGTCAGTTTAATTCAGGTTTCAATCCTTGCGAATCAGATTTGTATCTGCGTATCAGTTTTGCCCTGCTGCGTATCATTTTCTTTTCCTTGAGCACTTCTGAATTTTGTATCAAGTTAGTTTTAGTTTTCTTGTCTGAATTTCTATTGTAGCTTGTTGCATCTCCAAAGGTTTAATTTCATTTCTGCAGTAGGACTTAGCTTGTGCGTTTCAGATCCCATTTCTGCAGGTTCGGTTTTGTTTC
This sequence comes from Boesenbergia rotunda, assembly GCA_024364735.1. Lineage (NCBI taxonomy): Eukaryota > Viridiplantae > Streptophyta > Magnoliopsida > Zingiberales > Zingiberaceae > Boesenbergia > Boesenbergia rotunda. The sequence continues at coordinate 122,927 of JAGFNQ010000346.1, read as the reverse complement.
AGCAAGTAGTAGTTGATAGCTTCTGAATTTTGTGCCAAGTAAACCTTAGCTCTTTTTAAGCTTTACTGCACTTAGATTAGTGATTCAAATTCAGCTTGCAATTGATAGTTTCAGCATTTGATCTGTTGTTACATTTCTGCACTCAACTTAGTAAGTTTTGCATTCTATTCTGCTAGCTAACTCCATTTCTGTAATTCCCAATTATCATTTCTGAAGTTGTATCAGTGAAGCTTTGCATTGGAACTTTATTGCATTTGAAATCAGTTTACTTGTATGATTTATGCATCCAAATTTCTGCTGCATTTCATTTCTGCGTATAGGTTTGTTTCATGCACTCCATTTCTAAATTCAGTTTTTCTTCCCTGCCTTAATCAGTTTCGGTTTTCACATCTCCTCATTCATCCGAGTAGATAACTTCATTGATAGTCTAGCCCTTTCAAGCTGAATTAACCAGCTAATAATTCTGTAAACAGTTTCAATTTTTGGCACATTAGCTTCTCTCATTTTTGTCTCAAGTTGTTCAATTGCTAGCACTTTGTATCAAGTGAAGTTTGGCACTGATTGTGTATCAGTTTTGTTGTAGATAGACTTGCATTTGGTTGTTTGGAGTAATAATTCCTGAAGCAATTCTTTGCATTGGTATCAATCGAAATTGGTTTGATTTCGTATCAGATTTGTTTTCCAAATTAGGCTTAGTTGCATTTAAGCTACCAATTGTTTGAGTTCATTGGTTGAATTACTTTGGGTTAAGTTTCATAGATAAGTTTCTTTCTTTTCATTGTGTTTTTCATTTCTGATTGCAACCCAAAATCAGATTTTATTTGAAAACCAAAAATATCAACGATACATAATCTCGAGCTCGAATCAAACAACCTTAACTAGCCCTAGGAAAAATACGACCTGTACATTTTATTCCTTGTTAGAAAAAAGGGTTTCCAACTTTACACATATCTAAATTTGAGACCCACATTCGTGACAGCCTCTTTTGGGTCTATCAAATTTTTGGCGTCGTTGCCGGGGAATTTACTAGTTGAGTTGTTTATTTTTTGCTTGTGTGCTTATTGCATATTTTTCTTGATCCATTTTTGTGCTTACTGCTATATCTTGTGATTTACTTCATTTGTTTTTATTTTTTCATATACATTTGCTGCAATTTGTTTATTTTATGACCAGGTCAGTAGGTGGTGATCTTGAAGAATTTGACCCTGAAATTGAGAGAACTTTCAGAGCCAGGAGGAGCCAGGGCATACTTTCTGAGGATATTGATATTCCTCCTCTTCAGTTTATTCCTACTCATTCAGGCAGTATCATGGCATACCACCGGAAGACCATGAAAGAACTTGCAGCACCAGATGACACATTTCAGTATTCCAGCATTGCTTATCCAGAGCTGACTGGTGATTTTGAGCTCAGATCCAGACTCATCCACTTGCTACCTAAATTTCAAGGATTATCTGGAGAAGATCCAAACAGACACCTGCATGAATTTCATGTTGTTTGCTCCACTATGAAGCCTCAGGGTATTTCAGAGGAAGACATCAAGCTGAGGGTTTTTCCATTTTCTCTGACTGGAGCAGCTAAGGACTGGTTCTACTATTTACCTACTGGGCACGTGTCTAGTTGGATTTCCATGAAGAAGACATTCCTAGAAAAATACTTTTCAGCCTCCAGAATGCAATCATAAGAAAGAGTATATGTGGTATACAACAAGTGGTGGGGGAAACACTTTATGACTATTGGGAGAGATTTAATAAGCTTTGTTCCAGTTGCCCACAGCATCAGATTAGCGAGCAGCTCCTTATTTAGTATTTCTACGAGAGATTATTATAGATGGATAAGATCATGATAGATGCTGCAGCTGGAGGAGCCCTAGTTAACAAAACCCCAGAACAAGCTAGGGAGCTCATTTCAAATATGGCAGAAAATTCTCACCAGTTTGGAAGCAGAGCATTGTCTACTAGAGGAGTTAATGAAGTTCAGGTGGTTTCCAGTGAACAAAAAGAAATCAAGAATGCATTGGTAGAGCTCACATTAGCGATAAAGCAAATGGGTCTTAATAATGCAAGTCAAAATTCCAATCTTTCGGTGCTAAACATAATTTACTCTAGTCAAGAACATAATTTAGATTATCCCCTAACAAAATGCCACAATCAAGCCAAGTGATGAGAGTATGTGGCATTTGCTCTAGTCAAGAACATAATTTAGATTCATGCCCCAACCTCCAACAAGATGAGACAATAGCGGCATTGGTTAGGGGACAATTTCAATCCCGGAATAACCCCTATTCCTCTACTTATAACCCCGGTTAGAGGGATCATCCAAATCTGAGGTATGGGAATTCTTTCTACCAACAGAACCCGCAACAACAACAATTGCAGCAACCACAGCAATCTTTCCAGCAACCACAGCAATTTCAGTCCCAAAATCTGCAAATCCAGCCCCAAAATCAGCATTTCTAGCCAACATTTCAGAATTTCTAGCAACCGTTTCAAGGGAATCAACAAGGTTTCCAAGGGAATTTGAATTATCCACAGCAATATCAACCTTTACAGCAGCAATTCCAACAACCGCAGCAAAGTTTCCAGCCTTGGAATCAAAGTTTTCAGCCACAAAATCAAGGATTTCAGCCTAATCAATTTCAATCTTCACCACAACCACTTTCACTTCAAAATCAGAATTTTCAAGACTATAATTCTCAGCAAATTCAACCAACATTCTAGCCTACTTATCAACCATTTCAACAATAATTTCAGCCCTCCTATCAGCCCCAACAGTCCCAGTTCCAACAATCACAGCAAGGCAGTATTTTTGCCGCCATACAAAACCTCGAAAGGCAAATGGGACAATTGGCTAGTGGGATAAATCAAAGTCAAGCTCAAGGATCAAGCCAATTACCTTCTCAAGCTATTCCTAACCCAAAGGGAAACGTTAGCGCTATTTATTTGAGGAGTGAGAAGGTTACTTCATCTCCAAAGAGTCCAAAAGAAGATTTTTCTAAAAACAGGACAGCAACTATAATTTCAGCACCGATCAACCCTGAAACCACTTCAAAATCAGTTGGTTCCACCCCTAGTCCGTGCTCAACTCCTTTATCAAGCAATCCTATAATTTTGGTGGGAAACGAGGCACAAATCAGCCCTGAAACCGACATCACAGCAGCTACAACAAGTGGGACAGCAGCTCAAAATTTAGCCCCTCCAAATTCGGTTCAAGAGGAAGAAATGATGGTGCCCTTGCCCTTTCCACAACGGAAAATGTAGATGCAATCATGCCCTAAATTAGAGGTTTCGATGATTGACGGTTATTTAAGTTTAAGCTAATACATTGGATCTAACATTGAGATTTAGTGTGCAGTGACGCAAGAAGTCCAAGGAATGGTCGGGGACCGAGTTCTTGGCATGAAGACCCGGAGTTGAGGAAGCTCCAGGCAGGAAGTCCAAGGGATGGTCGGGGACGGAACTCTTGGCATGAAGACCCGGAGCTGGGAGGCTCCAGGCGTGAAGTCCAGGAAACAAGAGGTTTCGCTGGCACAAGGTAATTGAATCCATTGGAAGGTATTCAATCAACCCAGCTGTGAACTGCAGACTTGAACCAGAGTTAGGCGTATCAATCGATTCACCAATCGATTGGAAGATGACTAATCGATCGGTTAATCGATTCAGACTGACTGTGTGGAAACAGGAGGTTCGGTAATCGATTACGGAATCGATTACAAGCTGTTCTGTCCGGAGACAGAACGCTCGGTAATCGATCACTCAATCGATTCAGAAACCCTGTAATCGATTGGTGAATCGATTACGAGCTGGTCTGTCCGCAGACAGAACGTTCGGTAATCGATCACTCAATCGATTCAGAAACCCTGTAATCGATTGGTGAATTGATTACAAGCTGTTCTGTGCGCGATAGAACGCTCGGTAATCGATCGGTTAATCGATTCAGGATTCTAATCGATCAGCTAATCGATTCAAGTTCAAATGGCGTAATCCCAGCCGTTCATCCAACATCCGTACTGCTCAACGGTTACTTGATAATCGATTGGGGCTTCTCACCAATCGATTCAGGAAGCAGAAGAAGACCGTTATAAGCAGAAAATCAAGCTCAAACAAAAACACTGTTCCATTGCGATTTGAGCTAGGGTTTTGGTGCTTCAAGCTCTTTGTTCAAGCTCAAGTTTCCAACACCTTCATCAAGCAATCAAAGGAAGGAGAAGCAAGCCTATTGTGTAATACTCTTTCTCTTCTTCTTCCTTGTGTTGTTCTTTGTGAAAGTTTTTAAGGGTGTTGTAAAAGGGTTTCTCCACCCTCGGGATTGTTCCGAGAAGGAGGTTTGATAGTGAAATCTGCAATCGCTGGTGTGAACCCTTGGATTAGTCACCTCAAGGAGGTGGAGACCAAGTAAATACAAGTGTTAGCATTGGATTTGGTGGTGGGTAGACTTTGATTTCTGTTTGAAGGAAAAGAATCAACTAAAGCGAGCTATTCACCCCCCTCTAGCTCTACCGATCCTCAACAAGTGGTATCAGAGCGAGGTCGCTTCGGAGGACTCACACCCAAAGAAGCAAGTGTTTGAGCTGCAAGGATGTCTTTGAAAGAGGGCCATAGCACTACACGACCACCCTACTATGAAGGGAACAACTTCGCATATTGGAAGAGTCGCATGGAAAATTATCTCATGACGGAAATCGACAATTGGTTTTCTGTTACGGAGGGTTTTGTTGCGCCAACACAAGATGGAAAAATTCTGGAATCATCCAAGTGGACAACTGAGCAAAAGATGAAAGCGCAAGCAAATGCTAAAGCCACGGTAACTCTTCAATGTGGATTGAGCTCGGAACAACTAAACAAAGTCGGTCCATTTAAGAGTGCTAAAGAGTTGTGGGATAAGCTAATTGAGCTAAATGAAGGCACAAAAGATTCAAGAATTGCCAAAAGGGACCTTCTCATAAATCAATTGCAAAACTTTGTGATGAAGGAAGGAGAAACTGTAAGTCAGTTACATGGAAGATTTAAGGAGCTTCTCAATGGCCTTTATTCGGTTGGAGAAAGTGTGGAAAACCGGGACCTCATTAGGTATGCACTAAAATCCTTCCCAAGAAACACCTTATGGTCATCAATGGTTGATGCTTATAAGGTTTCAAGGGATTTATCAATTGTCAAGCTAGATGAACTATTTTGTGAACTAGAATTGCATGAACAAGCTAATATAAGTCATAAGGAGAAAGGTATAGCTTTGGTTGCAGGTGAAAGAAGCAAGAAGAAAAATAAAGAAAAGAAGAAGGAGAAGAAGGAAGAATCCTCCTCATCCGAGTCCGAGCAAGATAGTGATAGTGATAGCGATGAGGAGCTATCATCAAGTGAAATGGCAAATTTTGTCCGGAAGATGATGAGACGATCTAGAAAATTCAACAAGAAGGATGTCAAGAAGATGTTCCTTGATGACAAGAAAAAGGGTAAGTCTCAAGCTAAATCAAAAGCAAAGACTGATACAATTTGTTTTGAGTGTAGTAAAAAGGGTCATATCAAAGCCGATTGTCCCGAGATAAAAAGAAAGGATGGCAAGACAAAGAAAAAGAAGGCTTTGAAAGCTACATGGGATGATACTTCATCTAGTTCATCAGATGAAGAAATTGGGAGAAAGACTTCAAGGCATGTGGCTCTCATGGCTTTGAATGATGTTGAAAGTAGTGAAGATGAGGAAAATCATGAAGATGAAGTTGAGTCTTCAAGCGAGTCATCATCTAGTGAGGATGAGGTAACTTCTCCTAAATTAGATAAACTCTATGCTACTATTGCATGTTTGACAAATGCTTTATCTAAATCAAAAGTCAAAGTCAAAGAACTACAAACTAAGATGAAATTACTTGAAAATGATACTATGCCATGTGAAGCATGTACACATCATGAAGTTGCAAATTCTAGAGGTGATGATCTTAAAAAGGAAAATGCATCTTTGAAATTGCAAGTAGAGGGTCTTAGAAATGCTTTGGAAAAATTTACTTCTAGCTCAAAATATTTGGACATGATATTAGGAAGTCAACGGGCAGTGTATAACAAGGCAGGATTAGGATATAAACCAAAGGATAAGGAAGTTAACTTCATGTCTCTTGTTAGTAGAAATCATGTTTCAAAGGTAAAAACTATTCAAGCTTGGGTACCCAAGCAATTTGTTGTAGATGCTATTGGACCCAACATTTGGGTACCAAAACATTCAGTTCATCGCATTTGAACAGGCATGCGTCGAGGGGGAGCATCCAACAACATGGTTCATTGATAGTGGATGCTCTAGGCACATGACGGGAGACTCATCAAAATTTTCATCACTCAAAAATAAAAATAAAGGTACCGTTTCCTTTGGTAATAGTGGTGAATTGAAAGTTATTGGAATAGGAGATATTAAAATTTCTGAACAATTTATAATTAGGAATGTTTTATTAGTGAAAGGTATGATTTTTAATTTGTTAAGTGTTAGTCAACTATGTGACTCGGGATATAGAGTTGAGTTTGACTCATCTCAATGTCTAATTAAACATAGTGAACTAAACACTACCATGCTTATTGGCCATAGAAAGGAAAACATTTATCAAGTTGAACTATTTGGTACTACTAATGTGTTTGCTAAGTGTTTCATGTCTAAAGAGGAAGAGACTTGGCTTTGGCATCGGAGACTTGCTCACACCAACATGAGACACATCAAGAGACTATCAAAGAATGAGTTGGTGCAAGGATTGCCAAAATTGAAGTTTCAAAAGGACAAACTATGTGATGCATGTCAAATGGGTAAGCAAACCAAGGCTACCCACAAAGGTAAAACAAACTTAAGTACGTCTACCGCTTTGGAATTATTGCATATGGATTTGTTTGATAGTAGCAAGCATGTTTCCTTGAACGATAGTAGATATTGTTTAGTTGTGATAGATGACTTCACTAGATACACTTGGGTGTTTTTCTTAAAGCATAAGGATCATACCTTAGAAACTTTGATTGCTTTTTGTAAAAGAGTAGAAAATGAGAAAAATTCGAAAATCAATAGATTACGAAGTGATCATGGAGGTGAGTTTGAAAACGAAAGATTTGAAAATTTTTGCTCACAAAATGGATATAAGCATGAATTCTCTACCCCTAGGACACCACAACAAAATGGGGTGGTGGAGAGGAAGAATAGAGTTTTACAAGAGGCCGCTAGGAGTATGTTAAATGAATACTCACTTCATAGTTATCTATGGGCCGAAGCAATTAATACGGCATGTTATGTGCAAAATAGGACTTTAATACATAGGTTTTTGAACAAAACACCTCATGAATTGTGGTTTGGTAAACCTCCTACAATAAAACATCTTAGGGTGTTTGGATGTAAAGTGTATATTTTAAACACCAAAGATCATTTAGGAAAATTCTCCGCCAAGGCGGATGAAGGTATTCTTGTAGGGTATTCCGCTCATAGCAAAGCCTATAGAGTTTATAATAAGAGATCCAAAATAGTTGAAGAGTCTCTAAATGTAGTTTTTGAAGAAAATCCAAGCTCGAGTTCAAATAAAGCAATAGAGGAGGAAGTACAATTTGAATTAGAAAAGTTGACATTAGAAGAGGAAAATAATCTTGAAAAAGAAGAGAGTGAGACGGAAGGTGTGATTGAGTTACCACTTGAGAATGAAATCACTACAACTCAAGAACCAAGACACACAAGAACAAGTACAAACCATCCCTTGGAGCAAGTAGTGGGTGACATTACCCATGGGGTACGAACTCGATCTTATTTTCGGAATGAAGGGAGTCAAGTGGCTCTAATTTCACAAATTGAGCCAAAAGCCGTAAGTGATGCGTTGCTTGATCCCGATTGGATTTTGGCAATGCAAGATGAGTTGTCTCAATTTGAGAGAAGTCAAGTTTGGGAGTTAGTTCCTAGAACCAAAGGAAAATCAATCATTGATACGAAATGGGTTTTTAGGAACAAACTTGATGATAAAGGAATGGTTGTGCGAAATAAAGCTAGATTGGTTGCTAGAGGTTTTAATCAAGTTGAAGGGTTGGACTATGATGAAACTTATGCACCGGTAGCTCGGTTAGAGTCTATTAGGATGATGTTGGCATTCGCCGCTCACAAAGGATTTAAGTTGTATCAAATGGATGTAAAATCGGCATTTTTAAATGGTTTTATCAAAGAAGAAGTATATGTTGAGCAACCTCCGGGTTTTGAAGATTTACAATGTCCAAACCATGTATACAAGCTTAAGAAAGCATTGTATGGACTAAAACAAGCACCTCGTGCTTGGTATGAAAGATTGTCTACATTCTTAGTGTCAAAGGGTTTTCATAGAGGAACAATTGATCCTACATTATTTTTAAAGACTAGTGGGGGAGATATCTTTGTGGCCCAAGTCTATGTAGATGACATAATTTGTGGATCCACAAACAAAGACTATCTAAATGAATTCATAAATCACATGGAAAGTGAATTTGAAATGAGTTTGGTTGGTGAATTAACATTTTTCTTGGGTTTACAAATTAAACAAACAAAAGATGGCATATATATTCATCAATCCAAATATGTAGGAGAAATCATTAAGAAATTTGGAATGGAGAGTGCCAAAGAAATATCTACCCATATGGCAACTAACACCAAGTTAGACAATGATATTGAAGGTAAAGAAGTTGACTCCAAATTGTATCGTAGTGCCATAGGTAGTCTCCTTTATCTCACGGCTAGTAGACCCGACATATTGTTTGCCGTGGATATGTGTGCAAGGTATCAAGCTTGTGCCAAGGAGTCACATCTATGTGCAATCAAAAGAATCCTTCGCTACCTTAAAGGGACTCAACGGGTGGGTTTGTGGTACCCTAGAACCGAAACGTTTGATCTTGTAGGATATTCCGATTCGGATTATGCCGGATGTAAATTGGATCGGAAAAGTACTAGTGGTGGATGCCAATTTTTGGGATCTTCCTTGGTGAGTTGGTCAAGTAGAAAACAACATTGTGTAGCACTCTCCATAACCGAAGCCGAATATATAGCTATGGGTGAATGTGTGTCACAATTATTATGGATGACTCATACCTTGGAAGATTATAAACTCATCTACAAAAATGTGCAAGTTCTTTGTGACAATGTGAGTACCATAAACTTGACAAAAAATCCGGTTCATCATTCACGAACTAAGCACATTGAGGTTAAACATCATTTTATTCGAGATCATGTAGCTAATGGGGATATTGTTCTTAAATATGTTGAGTCAAAATCAAATCTTGCGGATCTTTTCACCAAACCTCTTCCGGAATCTGAATTTAGCTACTTGCGAAGAGAATTAGGAATGTGCCATATTGATTAATCCTCCATGATCATTTCAAGATATTCAACTCACTTGCCTTAATATGCATCTCACAAGCACCTAGAACTTCCCTTGCTTGTGCCTTTGTAGATGGGAGTGAGATGTTAGGTTTCATCTTCTTGTTCATAATGCTTGTTATGATGTATTACTTTGAGCAAGAAGATGAAAATTCATCATAAATCATTCACTTGACCAATCATGGGGAAGACTAGTACGCTATTAATGTGTACTTAGTCCGAAGATCGTGATTGGATATTTTAATGAACTAACCAAATCTCCAAGTCCTTGGAGACCATGTAAGCGTGCTTGACCCCTTAAGAACTAGAAAATGCCACAAATTGAGCACGTTTTAGCCATGTATCAGTTATTCCCGTTACCAATCGATTGATTTCAGTTATCAATCGATTGGTGGGTCTGCATCCTTCGGCAGAAACCTTCTGAATCGATTCCCTAATCGATTCCGACAGTTTTTCTAGGGCACAGATTGCTTCTTAATCGATCAGTGGATCGATTAGTACAAGTTGAATCGATCAGTGAATCGATTACGCACGATGATCGATTAATACAGGTCGAATCGATCGGTTAATCGATTACACGCTCTTGTAATCGATTGGCTAATCGATTCCTGTAATCGATCGGCCAATCGATTACACGCCCATGTGATCAATGATATGGATCGATTCACCAGGGTCGTAATCGATTACTCAATCGATTACGGCCATTAATGCGCGTCACCTAACCTGTCCTGACACTCACGTTTTTGCCCTAAAACCCTCAGCCGACCCGACACTTCCCGCGGAACTCTCTCGCGCACTCCACTCTCAAACCCTAGCGGTCTTCCTCTTCCTCCTTCGCTGCCCACCTCTTCTCTCGACGCTCTCTCGCAACTGCCAGGCGCTTCTCGCAACTCACAGTCGCGCCTCTTGCGACTCCCAGGCACTCGAAGCTTTTGTGCGTGGGTTCTTCAGCCCATTCCAGCTTCCTTCTCTTCATCAATGGCGCCAAAGTAAACCCTACTCTCCCTTCTTCTTATTTTTTTCTTCTCTTCTGCTTAATTGATCTTGGCTAATCAAGTTTTTTTATGTTCTTTTGGTTGCCCTGTTTTCCATTCACTGCACCTTGTGTATCACTTGCCCTAACCCTAAACTCACGACCTTCACTGCAACTTGTGATACACCCTACCCTACTCTCATTTCTCCTACCTTTCATCTCATTGTCTTCCTTTTCTTGGTCATCTTTGTTTGTTCATCAATAGGAAGAAACAAAGGGCGGATGAGACGGGTGCCGGGTCTTCTCGCCCTAAACCCCCTACGGATGCCCGTTTTCCGAATGCCGCCCTTCAAAAGCATTTGGTCAACATGTATTTAAATTGATTGCCCCTAGATCACTAGACCGCCAATATTTTCATGATCATTGTTTCTCCGTGTTTCAAATCCTTGAAAACTATAAACTTGAGTCTATTATCTATTGTGAGCGAGGGGTCAACATAGGGTTGGTTTCCGAGTTCTACAACAACCTCCACACCACGGATGGTGTAAGTTATAAAACTCGGGTAGCCAAACAGAGTTTGGATTTTAGCTATGCGACTCTTTCGGATTTCCTCCAGTGTCGTCCCTCCACAAATAGCTTTGTTTTCTTTCCTACACTTCCTGAGCTTCTACCTCCGCCATTTGAGGATATCTCCATTGATTCGATGTATCAGCATTTCTTTCGGCGTCCGCGTCCAGATGGCCCTTATGCCAATCTGACCACGTTTCCTGCTCTTGAGCTCTCCGCTATCGATTATGCCCTTTATAAGGTCGTAATCAACTATCTTTTACCCATTGTGTCTCGCGCCTTAGCGACCGTACGACCCTCTCAGCTCTTCCTGACCTATGCTCTTCACCGGGGTCTCGATGTTAACATCCCTCTGAACATATTTCATTCCATTATCCATTTCACCCAGCCTGTGCACGGTACCGTTCATATGCCTTTTGGGCATATTATTACAGACTGGCTTGCTACTATGGGGATTGACGTCTCTCGAGGGAAGGTGGAGCCCATGACCGTCAAATACTCCCGGATTTCAGCACGTTCCTTCTCCAAATCCGGGATGACAGGCGAGTTTGGCGGCATTCGATGGATAGATGATCGGCAGGTTGGGGAGGGACCGCGAGCACGCCATGGACATGGACCCGCTGCTGCAGCTGCTCCGGCTGATGACGCGGAGGAGGATATTCTGGATAGGGTCCGGACGTTTGAGGAGACCGTCGACACTCGCTTTGAGGAGATGCGGTTGGAGAGTGACATGCGTCACTTCGAGACGCAGTCACGCCTCACCGCCATTGAGCGTACCCTGCTGGAAGGTGCGCGATATGTGTCGCTCCCGGATGCTTGGCCAGCCTCCTCTTCCTCCACTGTCTACTGATGCCCCATCGTCGGAGGTTGGCGCCACTTTGGGCGGTTCTGGTCTTCCCGATGTTGCGGAGACCCCGGCTGCTGATCCTGCTGCTGCCCTCGAGGAGTTCTTCTTTGCGCCTTGATTTCAGTAGTCCTGTTTCGTTGGTTGCTTTTGTTTGGAGTTCTGTACTCAGTCTATGGATATTGTTCACTTTTGATGCTTGTATGCTATATTCACATTTTCTGCCTTATATGCTACCGGTTTGTTTGCATATTGCGAGTTGTGCTTTTCTCTCTTGTATGGTGCTTCTATTGAGGGGGAGCTCTTTTATGTTTATTTGTTATTTTTGATATTTGGCAAAGGGGGAGACTTGCAGATATTTAAAGTTTATATTCATGATTATGCTCTAAATAACTTTACTATATGCTTATTGGATTGATATTGCTGATATTAGGTTGAAAGTTAGCTTAAACTTAAATAGATTGTCAAACATCAAAAAGGGGGAGATTGTAGATGCAATCATGCCCTAAATTAGAGGTTTCGATGATTGACGGTTATTTAAGTTTAAGCTAATACATTGGATCTAACATTGAGATTTAGTGTGCAGTGACGCAAGAAGTCCAAGGAATGGTCGGGGACCGAGTTCTTGGCATGAAGACCCGGAGTTGAGGAAGCTCCAGGCAGGAAGTCCAAGGGATGGTCGGGGACGGAACTCTTGGCATGAAGACCCGGAGCTGGGAGGCTCCAGGCATGAAGTCCAGGAAACGAGAGGTTTCGCTGGCACAAGGTAATTGAATCCATTGGAAGGTATTCAATCAACCCAGCTGTGAACTGCAGGCTTGAACCAGAGTTAGGCGTATCAATCGATTCACCAATCGATTGGAAGATGACTAATCGATCGGTTAATCGATTCAGACTGACTGTGTGGAAACAGGAGGTTCGGTAATCGATTATGGAATCGATTACAAGCTGTTCTGTCCGGAGACAGAACGCTCAGTAATCGATCACTCAATCGATTCAGAAACCTTGTAATCGATTGGTGAATCGATTACGAGCTAGTCTGTCCGCAGACAGAACGTTCGGTAATCGATCACTCAATCGATTCAGAAACCCTGTAATCGATTGGTGAATCGATTACAAGCTGTTCTGTGCGCGACAGAACGCTCAGTAATCGATCGGTTAATCGATTCAGGATTCTAATCGATCAGCTAATCGATTCAAGTTCAAATGGCGTAATCCCAGCCGTTCATCCAACATCCGTACTGCTCAACGGTTACTTGATAATCGATTGGGGCTTCTCACCAATCGATTCAGGAAGCAGAAGAAGACCGTTATAAGCGGAAAATCAAGCTCAAACAAAAACACTGTTCCATTGTGATTTGAGCTAGGGTTTTGGTGCTTCAAGCTCTTTGTTCAAGCTCAAGTTTCCAACACCTTCATCAAGCAATCAAAGGAAGGAGAAGCAAGCCTATTGTGTAATACTCTTTCTCTTCTTCTTCCTTGTGTTGTTCTTTGTGAAAGTTTTCAAGGGTGTTGTAAAAGGGTTTCTCCACCCTCGGGGTTGTTCCGAGAAGGAGGTTTGATAGTGAAATCTGCGATCGCTGGTGTGAACCCTTGGATTAGTCACCTCAAGGAGGTGGAGACCAAGTAAATACAAGTGTTAGCATTGGATTTGGTGGTGGGTAGACTTTGATTTCTGTTTGAAGGAAAAGAATCAACTAAAGCAAGCTATTCACCCCCCTCTAGCTCTACCGATCCTCAACAGAAAACTCAAGCCAAAAGACAAGTGGAGGAGGAGAAAGCCAGAGAGTACAATGAGCTGGTAAAATTGTTTAGCAAAGTAGAGATTAATGTACCCTTATTGACCATGATTAAACAGATTCCTAAGTATGCAAAATTTCTGAAAGATTTATGTGTTCACAAGAAGAAGCTTAAGGAAAATGAGTTGGTCAGCCTGGGGAAAAATGTTTCATCACTCATCCATGTCATACCTCAAAAGTGTGAAGACCCTGGAGTTTTTACTGTATCATGTGAGATAGGGAGGACTATGTTTCATGATGCCATGCTAGACTTGGGAGCCTCCATCAATGTAATGCCCAGATCGGTCTTTCAAATGCTTGGCATTGGCCCTCTACAGCCCACTGGAGTGGTAATTCAGTTAGCTGACAGAAGCCAGACCCATCGAGCAGGAGTTATTGAAGATGTTTTAGTAAAAGTTAAGAAATTGATTGTCCCTGCAGACTTCTACATTCTAGACATGGAAGGAGAGTATCTTGCACATAGATCTCCACTCATCCTTGGGAGGCCTTTTTTGAAGACTGCCAGAATAAAAATTGATGTTTATGCTGGCACACTTTCGATGGAAGTGGGGGACACAGTAGTCCAGTTTAGTATTTTCGATGCCATGAAGGACCCTAGGGGAGATCACTCTATTATGAGCATGGACACCCCAGATGAGACTGTTGAGGCACAGTTAATTGCTGATGATGTTGCATTTGACATAGTGGTGGGAGATTTGATTTCAGAGAAAGCTGAGGATGCATTAGTTGTGAAGGCATTGGAGGAGATGGATGGAAAAGCACGTGACAGCCTTGAATTCGAAACTGAAGCTTTACAGGACTTTTCTTATCTTTTATTGTGTGACGATATTGCTATTGATAGTCCTAATTTTTCTAATAAGGTTGTTGCAGATATTACTGAGGAAGCATGCACGGGAGATGATTCTACAGGTGTAGGGGATTGCACAGAGCCCCAAGGACCACCAACATTGACTGATACATTAGAAGATTCAGAGGATAAGCCAGAAAGTGTAGGGACTTGCATGATGGGAGCAAGAACCCAATGATCACCTATTCCAGTTGAGTGTCCACCAGAACTTGAGCCTGAGATGGAACCTATACTTGACCAGAAGGAAGCTATGGATACATCTATTCTTGTAGAACCTCCAGATATTTTTCAGTACGATCAGGTAAGTATTTCTCCTTTTCCTTTAGAAAATTTCAGGGAGGTGTCTAGAATTGCATGTGAAGCATGTCTTGATACATCTTTTGTGAAAAATAATTATGAAAATTCCATAGAGGCACCCAGACTTGATTTTATTCATTGCGATGATATTCTTGATACATATTATGTTGAAACTGATTGTGAAAAATTTTTAGAAGAGCCTGAAATTGATGTTGTTTATTTTGATGAATCTCTTGCTATATCTTATGCTGAAGTTGAGTGTGAAAAACTTATGGAAGTACCCAAGATTGATTTTATTGGCTGTGAAACATTTCTTGATACATATTATGCTAAAACTGACTATGAAAAATTTTTAGAAGAGCCTGAAATTGATGTTGTTTATTGTGATGAATCTCTTGCTATAACTTATGCTGAAGTTGAGTGTGAAAAACTTATGGAGGTAACCGAGATTGATTTTATTGGCTGTGAAACATTTCTTGATATACCTTATGTAGAAACTGCTTGTGAAAATTCGATAGAGGTACCTAAAGTTGATTTCATTGGTTGTAATGCATTGCTTGATACATCCTTGGTGGGAAATAATTGTGAAAATTCCATTGAAATATCCAAAATAGATTTCATTTGTGGTGATAAGTTTCTTGATATACCTTTGGTGGATTTTAATTGTGAAAAATTCTTTGAGGTGCCGAAAATTGATTTTATTGGATGTGATGCATTTTTAGATACATTTTATGTAGAGATTGATGGTATTACACTTCTATCTTACCCTACACGCATGAGAAAGGTTTTACATGGTTTTGCAAGGTCCCGAAGACTTCTGGAGTGGGTGCTCCATCTAAACAGTCTCCAACCTCCTGGATGGATTTTCAAGAAGCATCAAGAGGGAGGAGTTGATTTTGCTTTGACTCATAGCACTCCCCCTTTAAAATGGATGTTGTACCTTAATCACCTTCGGTCACCTGAACATTTTGCTGTAAAGTCTAAGTGTGGGGGAGTAATGCACCATAAAATTGATCAAATGAAGGAAACTCTCTCAACTACCTATACTCCTCCACCACCACGATGGAGGTTATTTCTTGATAGACTCCGACCGCCAGAAATAAAGGGGAGTTTGTTCTTTCTTGCATTTTCCTTCATTGCATTTTTCACTTTTATGACTTCTAGAAGTAAAATTTTCTTTTAAAATGAGTTCTTTCTAATAAATGCATGAGTAGAGTAGAATGAATAAATAGACATTGTAAATACCATGTTATTTCTTTTGATATTTTTTCTTAATGAATAGGAATAAATGTATCCCTCTAGGTTGTCTTCATATCATTTTAGAGTCTCTTGAAAATAAATTAAATTTGGTTGTTAAAACTTTGGGTTTGAGCTCATGGATGAAATCTTGGATGCTTGAGTACTACTTGGCTATGGATTCTTAATTGATGACTTGACATGAATTATTTGTACCTAGTGAGGATTAGCCTTATTTTTTGTGACACATATATGTGATTGTACTCTAGAACTTGCTTAGGTTCTTTCAAAATCATATTTCTATGATTGGATCACATCTATAGAGGCTAATCAATTTGTTTCTCCTTTCTATATCATTTTTAGCAATAATCATACTTGATACATAATCTTTTCTATTTTCTTTCCTATATTCCTACTCTTAACCATACTTCTCTATGGACTTGTTTGTTTGGGGAGGTTCTTTGATGCTACTTTGCCCGAGATGGACAAAAGATCAAGTGTGGGGGAGATGGCTAATGTTTTGGAAGAATTTTGTATCAAAGATGTATTTCATTTCAAGGATGGAAAAAATTCTATTCGGTTGAAGCAAAAAGGTGCCAAGTTGAGTTGAGTTTGGTGTCAAGAATGAGCAAGAAGAAGTGGTTAAGGACGGAAACAATTGAGGCATCTAGATTCCTTATCATACTTTGAAGATCCAAGTGGCACGCAATGAAAAAAAAATCTGCAATGAGAAAAAAAGTGGCACGCAAAAGCAAAAGTTTGTGCCAAAGTGAAAAAAAATCTGCTATTTTGGGTCAGAAGTGGGTTGGATCAAAAACTGGAAAGTTGGAATTATGGAAGTCGAGATCAGCAACACCTTGTTAGAATCTGAACTGAAGCTGTACAAATCTGAAACCAATGAAGAAAATCTGTGCCAAAACATAGAAAAGAAAAAAAATTCTTTGTGCAGATTAGTAATTGAAGTGTAGCTTGACTGATTTGAGCTGAAATTGAATTGAATTGCAAAGGTTGCTGAGAAGAGTTAAGCAAAACCACTCGACAACTATAAGAGATTATGGAGAGCAGTAAAATTGAGAATGTAAGCTGGAAATGCAGTAGAAAAGAAGAAAAATCAGATGGAATGCTAGTGAGACAGTTTTTGTACCAACTTGAAACTGAGTTGGTTTGCTGAGGCTGTGCATTCTGAAATTGGATACATGAACATGCCAAAAATTATAGAGCACATCCATTGATGATCAGAAAGGTGTGGCTGATTGGATTCCCAAAAAAAAAATCAGAAAAAATTACAGTGAAGTGCCGTGGCTAAGGAAGAATGGAGTGTACTAATTCATTTAGTGAAGCATTTAAACTCTCCACTACTATTGATATTAATTGCTTTGACATCAGAGAATTGCAAGTTCTGAAAGTAATGTCGTGGAGCTGAGACTTGAAACAGGAAGAGAAAAAAATTTAAAGAAGTGTGCCAACTTGTAAAGGATAGGTATCAAAAGGAAGTTGCAAGAGTGGTTAGTGAAGATTATATTTGGAGCATCTAACTTCCTAATTGTCATTTAATGTTTCAAGTTCCCATGATACAAATTCAAGGCCGAAGAGTTCCGATTGAACAATTAGAAGATTAGAGAGCAGAAAAAAATAGAAAGAAAAAAAAAGAAACAAAGTGGCACACCATTGAAGTTTTGGCATCATGAAGCAAGTGAAGTTTCTCTCATCCGAATCAAATTCTTTGCCCCACTACAAGTCTGACTTTGCTAGAGGATTATAAAAAAAAAAAAGGAAAAAAATCAGAAAAGGAAAGAGAAGGAAGTAATGTTGGCACGTAAGAGTAAAATTGGCACAAAGAAACTAATGAGATATTTTCATCAAATTTTTGAAGGGCAATGCCAAAGTCTTACTCCACCATATTTTTGACTTCACTATGAAGACTGACAAGAGGGCAAAGTGCATCGACAATATCCTTGAGCATCCAAGTCTTCCACTTCATCAATTTTGCTATTTTCTTAGTTTTTACTTTATTTCTACCATTTCATATGTCTTACACTTGTTTGAATAAACTTTTATAGATGTTGATCATAATCATGAATAATGGTGGAGAGTAGATAACAAGCAAGCCTATGGTAGTGTAAAAAGCATGTGTGTTTGAGTGAGCTCCACGTTCATCATACACTTAGAACTCAAGAAGAGAGCCACCAAAATTTCCCTTGAAAGGCTTAGTGAGTGGAATTCATCTCAATAAATCATAAAGGATGAAAATGCTAAGTTATTGATTTAAGGACAAGATACTAATTCATAAAGCTTAGATTTTTTGAGAATTGACAATCCTAGGTAATTTCTTTTCAATTGCTTCTACTTATGTTTGAGAAAAGCTAGGGGATACATATTTGGTAGTTTTCATGAGACGCTCAAGCTTAAGTGTGGGGGAGTTGATAAGTGCTATTTTGTTGATCATTTCAGGTTCTAAAATCCATGTTTGACCCATATTTTACTTGCTTAATGGTGAATTTACCCTAGGTTCTAGGACTTACACTCATTTTGGACCTAATTGTAAATTTTGATACATTTGAATTATTTTGCTACTAAATTGTTGATCTACTTTTGCAGGATTGGAAGGATCATGGACCTAGGTCATGCTGGGTCAAACTTGAGTTAGAAGTGGACTGGATCGAGTAATCAAACATCCGACTAATAAGGGTCGTCCGATTCAAGAACGGCTAGATCTGAGCCACCGGAGAACTTTTGAGGCAATCTGAGCTGGGGTTAAGGCTAATCAAGCACTCAGATCAAGATCTGAAGGTTTCATCCAAAGCAGAGATCGTTTAGCCCTTGGATAAAGCTCAGGAGGATCTAGACAGCCCATTCAAAGAATAGGTTGATCTGAGCCATCCGTTGCAAATCTGGAAGATCCGACTACTGAGAGGCAGATCCTGACCATTGATCAATATCATCAAAGTTTGGTCCAGATCGGACAAGGATCAACCATTGGATGAGTGCTGGCTAATCTGAGCCGTCCATTTCTTAACTATTTAAACTGTCAGCTGCTCCCGATCACGGTGTCGCGTCTTCGTCAGTTCTTCGTGTTTCTTCAGCTGTTCTTCGCTCCGTTTGTAGTTTTCTTCATCTGAAGATGTGGCCAACTCGATTTCGACCTTGGAACAAGATCTGGATCATTGGGAAGAAGTTTCCATGGAGATTCTAGCTTAGATTTGCATCTGTTGGAAACGAGATGGCTAGAGAGGGGGGGGGGGTGAATATAGCCAATCACTTTTACTTCACGAACTTAGCGAGTTTCTGCACTTGGAGTTGTTAGTAGCACAACGGAAGTATGAAAAACAGAATGTGCAGAAACTAAAATAGAAAAGTAACTAGCAAGATTAGCAAGATCGCTAACAAGGAGAATTTACAAGGTTCGGGGATAACTTGGCCCTACTCCTTGGCGTGCCCTTAAGGTATGCGATCCCTTGATCGTCGGCAGATCAAGCCCCGGTTATCACCGGATAAGAAACAACCTCCTTCTCGGTGGAGAAACCTCTCCACAGCGTTTCAATCACTGATTTAAGTTTAAGCACAAAGAAACAACAAGAAAGATCTTACTCAAACACTTAGCAAGGACAAGAACACAGCATGCTTTCCTGAGCTCCACCCAGCGGCGATCTCACGCAAGAAACCCTTCCTCGTGTCTTCCCGCTGTCGGACTCCCAGATCCTTGTTCTCTCCTTCAAGCGCTCAAGTAAGGGAAGGTTGCTTCAAGTTTTCAGCAGCTTGCTCAAGAGGATGAAACTTCAGAACGTGCAAGCTTGATGTGGAGAACACAAGTGCGGCAAGAACTCAAACATAAGCTGTAGAACTCTGCTTCACTGAAGCTATCTTCCGTCCCTTTTGTTTCTCCACTAAGCATCAAGTGACCTCATCTCCAGCAGCCTCCAGCTGCCTCACTGCCAACGCCAGCTACCACTGAACCCTTACTGAACTTCCTGAGCTCCCTCAGCCAAGCTTCAGTCAGCGGCTTCAGTCCTGCAGCTCCAGCCGTTGCAACCTGAGATGAGAAACGGACAAACCTGCTCCAAGGAAAGCCTCCATTGACTTCTCCTTGAGTGTTTGAATCCTCCCCTGTCACCTGTAGCTTAATCAGACTGTTAGTGCAGTATATCACACAGTAAATCAAATATCAGAGGCAAACAGCAGCGAATCGGATATGTCAGGCGCGATCAGAGCGTCTGACAGTACAATTTGAATTAAAGTGATCGGTCACCCGACCGATCAGAGCGACTCCTGATCGGTCACCAGACCGATCAGGCTGGGTCCAGACCGATCAGGCTCCGTCCTGATCGGTCCCCAACGCTCAATTAGAAATCGCGATTTCTTTGGGACTCTCCTAGACCGATCACCAGACCGATCCCAGGCTGTGGATCGATCACCCAAACGATCCACCCCTTTATCGGGCGATTTCTGAGCTTCACAGTCCAGACCTCCTGATCGGTCACCGGACCGATCAGGCAGCCTCCTGATCGGTCACCAGACCGTCAGAACATGACCAGACCTATCAGGCTCCGTCCTCATCGATCATAGAGAGGAACCTGCGACGTTTGATCGTTCTCTGGAACGATCTGCACAGTGATCCTGATCGGTCACCAGATCGATTAGGTGCAGATCAGTAGGGGAACTCAACCTCACTTGTTTGCTCCCTGATCGGTCACCAGACCGATCAGGAGCCAAGCAGTGGGTGAAACACGCACTCCCTGATCGGTCACCGGATCGATCAGGAGCAGTACAGTAGGTTCCCAACCTCACTGTGTGCTCCCTGATCGGTCACCAGACCGATCAGTCATTGCTGGATCGGTCACCTGACCGATCCACGATGGAGCAGCGAGCCAGATTCCCTGATCGGTCACCAGACCGATCCAGGGACTTAAACTTAGCCCTCTAAGCTAAGTTTCCATCCACCTTAGCCCTCCAAGCTAAGGATTTTTCCATCTAACTCTCCAAGTTGGGAATTTGCACCTAACCCTCCAAGTTAGCACTTTTCACCTAGCCCTCCAAGCTAGGACTTTTCACCTAGCCCTCCAAGCTAGGACTTTTCACCCAACCCTTCCGAGTTAGAAATTCATCCAACCTAGCCCTCCAAGCTAGGCACCTGACCTTCCAAGCCAGGACTTTTCACCTAATTCTCCAGGATGGGAATTTGCACCTAACCCTCCAAGTTAGGACTTTTCACCTAGCCCTCCAAGCTAGGACTTTTCACCCAACCCTTCCGAATTAGGACTTTTCCAACACCTAGCCCTCCAAGCTAGGATTTTTCACACCTAACTCTCCAGGTTAGGATTTTCCCAATACCTAGCCCTCCAGACTAGGATTCTCCATATCATGCCTAATCCTCGATTAGGACTTAATCATAATCATCATAATCATCAACCTAAACTAAAATCGTTGTCAACACCAAAATAACAATCAGGGCCAGACTGCATCAACAATCTCCCCCTTTTTGTTGTTTGACAACCCGATTTTAAGTTTAGGAATTCTTAATCAAGTTTTCCAAATATAGAATCATAGGGGAATCCAGATCCTCCCCCTACAACATGATCATTCTAATCTTAACCAATCCACACTCTCCCCCTTTGTCGAACACCGAAAAGGGGCTAGAGGGGCTGTTAAGATTAAAACAAACTCCCCCTCAACCCTAGGGGTATCCCAAATCTACAAAGATGTGATAGGTTGTTGAATAACCATATGAACACATGTGAAAAGGATAGAGCAAGATATAACAATCACATGCATCATACGAACATGAAGTAACAACTCACAAAGCATGTCATGACAGTCATATGTATCAACTAGACATGACATTATAAGCATGAACATGACAATGTAGCAAACATGCAGATAAAACTCATATAAACAATCATGGCATCAACAATAGACATACTAAGATTAGATAAGCATGTGAGGTAAAGTTAGACAAGTCAAAGCATAAACATACAGAAAAGTAGCAAGATGCAGGACACATGCATCAAGGGCAAGATACGTGTGGCACAAGGCCACAATAGTCAAGTCGCAGGGCATACAGCCCAAAAGTCACATAAATCATCCATACAGACCACAGAGAAAGGTAAGAGACATCCAAGCTCAAACATCAGTGGGAGGGTCGTCATCATCCACGAGATCATCCATCGTGGTATCAGTAGGAGCAAAGGACCCTGGTGCAGTACTCGAAGAAGGTGCACCTCCTGGAAATGTGTGGCTGCGCAACTCATCATACCATGTCTGCTGGAGTGTACGGGTCCCTGAGACCTCGGTCTCGATCCTGGTCAGTCGGCAATCGAGGGAGCGAAAGCCCGACCGAAACTCCTCGCGATCTGTCGCCCCCAACTGAATAACCTCCTGTAGCGTCTGATCCAGCTCTGAGATTTGCCAGCGCAGATCAGGCTCCGGCTCGTCGTCATACTCGACGTCAGCAGGAGGAGCCTCGTGTGGTGCCTGAAAATGCAGTGCTCCTCCAGGAAGATCACCAAGTCCTCGTCCATCCTTCCACACCAAGACCCCATCACGCTCACGAATGATAATACCAGACTTCGCAAAAGCCAGCCGGCCCAAACGACAATCTTGCTTAACCATGGGCATGGTCCTGCCTTTGGCGACATCAACACCAATCGACATAAGCCAATCAGTGATTATATGACCAAAAGGCATATAAACCGTGTGACGGCTAGGCTCACGGTAGGATAGGATAGACTGAAAAATGCTCTCCATGATATCAAAGTCCATCCGGCGATGCATGCCGTAGAGCATAAGGCAGTGGCAAGGTCGGATCTCGGCCAAAGGCTTTGAAGTAATGGGTAAGATGCAATTTGTGATGATCTTGAAAAGGACGTAGTCAGCTGGAGCAAGTCGAAGGGCTGCAAAAGTGGGAAAAACTGGACCCAACTCATCAAGCCCGGCAGGGCGAGGATGACCAAAGAAGTGCTGATAGATAGAGTCGGGGGTAACATCTGCGAACGGGGCCAGCAAAGGATTAGGAAGCTCTGGATAAATCGAATAGAGGTTAGGTGATCGTCGACCACCTAAGTATTCGTCTAAAATCTCATATGAAAAATCAAGGTTCATTTTGCCGACTCGGGTAGTGAACTCGAAACCACCTTGAGGACCTTGATGTAGGTTATTGTAGAATTCTGAGACTAGGTCGTAATTGATGGTTCGTTCCAAAGAAAGAAGAAAACCCAGATTGTAGTAAGTGACAATCTCCATGACAGAGGGGCAGTACTCAGTTAGGAAAGGAACATCAATCGATCGACAGGGTAATAGTTTGAAGGTCCTTGCTTGAAAGGCCTGTTCACAGGCCGCATTTGGGAACCGGGAGCTAGAAGAAGGCTGTGGCCTTCTGGAAGGGGCAGAGGAGGAAGGGGCTTTCCCCCTCGAGCTGCCCTCAGCAGCTTCCTTGCCCTTGGAAGATCTCCTAAGGAGTTGAATTGATTGTATAATCATGATTGAATCAATTTGGGCAAGATGAACATAGATTGAATCACAACAAATCAAGAATTGATCATATAGGATGACACCCAATCAGAGATAGAAAATGAGAAGAATGATAAGTTTGTTCATATAATAAAGTATGGAAAGAAGGTTCACGGTAAGTGCAAGAGGGTCACGGTACAACAACAAGAACAAGAATCAAAACATGGTTAGCTTCACAAACAAACACTATAGACTGATTTGAAGGAAGAAATCAAGACTAGAACTTACTTTGGTGCCATTAAAGGAGCTTGTGCAAGAGAGGAAGAAGCTGGTTGCTGTAGGTTGAGAGGAAGGAGTCTGCACAAGAGAAGCCCTAGTACACAGAGACTTCGAGGCAGGTAGGGGACTCGCAGGGAACAGAGAGATGCTCTTCGCAAGAGCTCACATGCACGAGAAAGAGGGAGACGCTGGAACACTCTCGCTCACACAGGGTCGCACAAGAAGGGTTTTCGGCGCTAGGGTTCGGGAGATGGAAGTGTTTCGCGAAGTTATTTGGTTGGTGGATCGGTCCACCAACCAGAATTTAATGCGATTGAACGGATCACCGTTCGATCTGGAGTCGCTCAGACCGATCAGGCTCGCCCCTGATCGGACTGACAAGGGCCTGATCGGTCGGGTGACCGATCAGGAGAGCTCCTGATCGGTCGGCTGATCGATCAGGACACGAACAGTAGGGTTCAGGAGAGGAACCTCTGAGCTCCCTGATCGGTCTGTGGACCGATCACCATAGGGTGCCAGATCGGTCCGGGGACCGATCCAGGCTAGCTCAGAACACTTGGTCAAAATTCCAAAAGGTCACGGCTTGCCTCGCTGATCGGTCTGTAGACCGATCACCACAGGAAGGAGCCAGATCGGTCCGGGGACCGATCAACCCTATGCCTGATCGGTCCGGTGACCGATCAGGGTTTCTAATACTCCCTGATACGAACTGAAATGTTCAGTTTCAGAATTTCTGAAACTTTTCAACGAGATCTGGTGAAGTGTATCGAACTTGGACATGATCTCATGACTAGAATTGATCCCTGAACAAGAATCAAAAGTCCTTATAGGTTCAACAATCACTTTGATCCATCCAAATGGAGTCAAACTCAAACAACAATCATTCAAGCAATTTCAACTAAGTTTGTATCAAATCCAATGTTCCAATCATGTTTCCTTGATTGGAATGTCCAAGTATGATCATGGAGCCATATACACATATGTTATGCAATGGTTTTTCCCATACTTGGTCACCACAGTAATTATTATCTCGTCAACTTAATCTCTCAAGGGATGCATTGACATTTTGAGAAACTTAGTTGATCCTAACATCTCACCCCATATCTAGCAAACAAAAACGTTTTGGTAAACCTTATAGTTTGTGTGAGATGTTCCCAAAGTTACCCAAATTGTTTCCCAACAATTTCGAAATAATCATGAAGGGTTTGAATGCAATTTGAAATTCATGAAGCACGACACATTCCCAACTCCCGTCTTAGAAAACTAAATTCATTTTCGGGAAGTGGTTTAGTGAAAATGTCGGCTAGGTTTGATTTGGACTCTACATGAGAGAGTACAATATCTCCCCTAGCTACATGATCCCTAATGAAGTGGTGACGCACCTCAATATGTTTGGTCCTAGAATGATGGACTGGATTCTTGGTTAAGTTAATTGTGCTAATGTTATCACACAACACTTGCACACCCTTGTAACTCAATCCATAGTCCTCTAGAGTGTGAATCATCCACAACAATTGTGATACACTCTCTCCCATGGCGATATATTCTGCCTCGGTCGTGGAGAGAGCAACACAATGTTGCTTCCGACTTGACCAACTAACTAAAGATGACCCTAAGAATTGGCAACCCCCACTTGTGCTCTTCCGGTCCAACTTACATCCAGTGTAGTCGGAATCCGTGTAGCCAATCAAATCAAAAGATTCGGTACGGGAGTACCAAAGACCTACACCAATTGTGCCCTTGAGATATCTCAAAATTCGCTTAACAACAATTAAATGAGATTCTTTGGCACAAACTTGATACCTAGCGCACATACCTACAGCAAATACTATATCAGGTCGACTAGCTGTAAGGTATAGCAAACTACCTATCATACTTCGATATTGAGTTAAATCAACGGGTTTACCACTCTCATCATTGTCTAATCTTGTGTTTGTCGCCATGGGAGTGGTTACCTCTTTTGAATCACTCATATTGAATTTTCGAAGTATTTCTTGTGTATACTTTGATTGGTGCACATGGATACCATCGCGAGTTTGCCTGATTTCAAGTCCAAGGAAGAAAGTCAACTCTCCCACTAGACTCATTTTAAACTCACTCTCCATGTGTCCAATGAACTCATTTAAATAGCCCTTATTATTTGAGCCATAAATTATGTCATCGACATATACTTGGGCTACAAATATATTGCCACTATCCCTTCGTAGAAATAGTGTACGGTCTATTTGGCCTCTAACGAAGCCCTTCTCAATCAAGAATGTCGACAACCGCTCATACCAGGCCCGGGGTGCTTGTTTAAGGCCATAAAGTGCCTTTTTGAGCTTGAACACGTGGTTTGGGAATTCGGTACACTCAAAACCCGGAGGTTGTTCAACATAGACTTCCTCTCTAATCAAACCATTTAGAAAGGCCGATTTGACATCCATTTGGTATAACTTGAAGCCACGATGAGCTGCAAATGCAAGCATCAATCGGATGGACTCTAATCGTGCCACGGGAGCATAAGTTCATCNGCAAAAACGTTTGTTAAACCTTATAGTTTGTGTGAGATGTCCCCAAAGTTACCCAATTGTTCCCCAACAATTTGAAATAATCATAGAGGGTTTGAATGCAAATAGAAAAACTATGAAGCGCGACACATTCCCAACTCCCGTCTTAGAAAACTAAATTCATTTTCGGGGAGTGGTTTAGTGAAAATGTAAGCTAGATTTGATTTGGACTCTACATGTGAGAGTACAATATCTCCCCTAGCTACATGATCCCTAATGAAGTGATGACGCACCTCAATATGTTTGGTCCTAGAATGATGGACTGGATTCTTGGATAAGTTAATTGTTCTAATATTATCACACAACACATGCACACCCTTGTAACTCAATCCATAGTCCTCTAAAGTATGTATCATCCACAACAATTGTGATACACTCTCTCCCATGGCGATATATTCTGCCTCGGTCGTGGAGAGAGCAACGCAATGTTGCTTCCGACTTGACCAACTTACTAAGGACGAACCTAAGAATTGGCAACCCCCACTTGTGCTCTTCCGGTCCAACTTACATCTAGCGTAGTCAGAATCCGTGTAGCCAATCAAATCAAAAGATTCGGTACGGGGGTACCAAAAGACCTACACCAATTGTGCCCTTGAGATATCTCAAAATTCGCTTAACAGCAATTAAATGAGATTCCTTGGCACAAACTTGATACCTAGCGCACATACCTACAGCAAATAGTATATCAGGTCGACTAGCTGTAAGGTATAGCAAACTACCTATCATACTTCGATATTGAGTTAAATCAACGGGTTTACCACTCTCATCATTGTCTAATCTTGTGTTAGTGGCCATGGGAGTGGTTACCTCTTTTGAATCACTCATATTGAATTTTCGAAGCATTTCTTGTGTATACTTTGATTGGTGCACATGGATACCATCGCGAGTTTGCTTGATTTCAAGTCCAAGGAAGAAAGTCAACTTTGCCACTAGACTCATTTCAAACTCACTCTCCATGTGTCCAATGAACTCATTTAAATAGCCCTTATTATTTGAGCCACAAATTATGTCATCGACATATACTTGAGCTACAAATATATTGTCACTATCCCTTCGTAGAAATAGTGTAGGGTCTATTTGGCCTCTAACGAAGCCCTTCTCAATCAAGAATGTCGACAACCACTCATACCAAGCCCGGGGTGCTTGTTTAATGCCATAAAGCGCCTTTTTGAGCTTGAACACGTGGTTTGGGAATTCGGTACTCTCAAACCCCGGAGGTTGTTCAACATAGACTTATTCTCTAATCAAACCATTTAGAAAGGCCGATTTGACATCCATTTGATATAACTTGAAGCCACGATGAGCTGCAAATGCAAGCATCAATTGGATGGACTCTAATCGTGCCACGGGAGCATAAGTTTAATCATAATCAAGGCCTTCAACTTGACTATAGCCCTTGGCTACCAAGCGTGCCTTGTTTCTAATGATTTCTCCCTTATGGTTCAACTTGTTCTTGAAGACCCATTTGGTTCTAATAATGGTGGTCTTCTTGGGTCGAGGGACTAAGTCCCAAACTTGACTTCTCCCAAATTGACCTAGCTCATCTTGCATTGCAATGATCCAATCGGGATCATTTAATGCTTCATCAATTTTTCTAGGTTCAATTTCGGAAATTAGGGCAACTTCATTAGCCTCATTCCGGAAGAATGACCTAGTCCTAACCCCATGGAGGATGTCTCCAACAATTTGGTCCTGGAGATGACTAGAGGCTAATCTAGTTTGCCTAGGAGTTGGTGGTGCTTCATGAATGGGTTCACCAGACACAAGTTCAGCCTCAGGATCCGGCTGATCTATGGATTGTCTAGGCTCACCGTCATCGGATACATCACCATCAACACTTGGAGTTTCATTCAAACTTAGTCTCCTAAGTCAAGTTGGACTCCTTCTACATTTTCTGATTGGTTACTCGATTTTGGAACTTCTTCAAAAACCACATCAGAAGACTCTTCAACTAATCTAGACTTCTTATTGTAGACTCTATAGGCTTTGCTAACGAGAGAATACCCGACTAGTATCCCTTCATCAGCCTTTGCCGTGAACTTTCCAAGATGATCCTTAGTGTTTAGGATGAACACCTTACAACCAAACACCCTAAGGTGTTTAACCGTAGGTGATTTTTTAAACCAAAGTTCATGGGGAGTCTTTCCTAGAAACCTATGAATGAGGACCCGATTTTGCACGTAGCAAGCTGTATTTACAACTTCAGCCCACAAGTAACTCGGGAGTGAGTACTCATTAAGCATGCTTCGTGCAGCCTCTTGAAGTACACGGTTCTTCCTCTCTACAACACCATTTTGTTGTGGTGTTATAGGAGTAGAGAACTCATGCTTATAACCTCTATCTTGACAGAATTCTAAAAACCTTTGATTTTGAAATTCACCTCCATGATCACTTCTAATTGTCTTAATGGTTGATGATTTTTCATTTTCAACTCTTCTACAAAAAGAAATGAAAACATCTAAGGTTTGGTCCTTATATTTTAAAAAGTAAGTCCATGTATATCTAGTGAAATCATCAATGATCACAAAGCAATATCTACTTCCATTCAATGATATGATGGTACTACAATCAAATAGATCCATATGAAGTAAATCTAATGCATTGGAAGTACTTACAGCACTTTTACCTTTATGTGCAGATTTTGTTTGCTTACCCATTTGACATGCATCACAAAGTTTGTCTTTTTCATACTTGATGCTCGGTAAGCCACGGACTAGTCCCTTGTTGGCCAACTTCCGAATGTTCTTCATGTTCACATGTGCTAGCCTCCGGTGCCAAAGGGTGGTCTCTTCTTCTTTTGACATGAAACACTTAGCAGAAACATTAGTAGCACTTTTAAATGAAACTTGATAAATATTGTCTACTCTTGTTCGTACTAGTACTGTGTCCAAGGTGTCATTGTGTCTATCTAGACATTAACTTGGTTGGAAGTCAATTGTGTAACCCGTGTCACACAATTGACTAACACTTAGGAGATTAAATTTCATCCCCTTGACTAGAAGGACATTTGAAATTCTAAGACATTCGGATATTTGAATGTCTCCTATTCCTATGACCTTAAGACTACCATTGTTACCAAATGATACATTACCTCTACTTTTCTTGTGAAGTGTGGTAAACAATGATTTATCCCCGGTCATGTGTTTGGAGCATCCACTATCAACGAACCAAGTTGATAGATGCTCCCCCTCAATCATAACCTACACAATTCGAAAAATAGAAGTTTTAGGTACCCAAACCTTGGAACCTAAAGCATCAACTAAACATGTCTTAGGCACCCATGCCTTGACAACTTTCTTTTGAGTCTTGGGTGTCCTAGATTGTCTCATATCAGTCCTAGACATCAAAGACACAAATGAGGGTTCTTTGGGTCGGTAACCAATACCGACCCTATTGTAAACTGCCCTTTGGGCATTTAGGATCATGTCTAGGGTCTTAGAGCTAGTTGAGAATTTCCCAAGAATATTCTTGAGCTTCTCAACTTCACTCTTCAATGATTGGTTTTCCTCTACTAACAAGTTATCATGCAAATCATTTACTTCCTCAACCTTAGAGGATTTCAAATTTACAATCTCATGTTTCAAAGATTTAATTTCATCTTCTAGCAATTCAACATGCAAATCATCAATGTTATCATCCCTAGAAGCTTTCAATTGATCAATTTCTAATTGCAATGCCTTAACCTTATTCTTTGATTTCTTAAGCATACTAGTTACACATGCAATTGCTCTGTAACACTTTTCAAGCTCGGGAGAAGTTACCTCTTCATCATCCGAAGATGATGAAGCCGCGTTTGAGGAGCTTGAAGATTCATCACTGCTTTCCTCTCTAAGAGCCATGAGTGCCACGTTCCTTGTGCTCTTCTCCTCCTTCTCTTCATCGGATGAGCTTGAGGATGACTCATCCCAAGTGGCCTTCAATGCCTTCTTCTTCTTCTTGGATTTTTCTTCTTTCTTTTTGGACCTCTCCTCCTTCTTCTTTAGCTTTGGACATTCATTCTTGAAATGCCCTTTCCTACCACACTCAAAGCAAGAGGCATTAGTCTTATCAAGTTTGGATTCACTAGAGTTATCTCTACTCTTGAAACGTCGATCCCTTTGCATCATTCTTCGCACAAAGTTCGCCATCTCGGAGGAAGAAGAGCCACTGCCATCTTCCTCGGAATCGAACTCGGATTCGGAAGAGGATGAAGATGAGGAGACCTCCTTCTCCTTCTTCTTCTCCTTCTTCTTCTTGGTGGTTCGGTCCCCTGCAACTAAGGCAATCCCCTTCTCCTTGGGGCCTTTGTTAGCCATTTCATGCAATTCCATCTCACAAAATAAGTCATCTAACTTAACAATGGATAGATCCTTGGATACTTTGTAGGCATCCACCATGGATGACCACAGAGCATTCCTTGGAAATGCTTTCAAGACATACCTCACAAGGTCGCGATTCTCGACCTTTTCATCAATTGAATGAAGTCCATTGAGGACTTCCTTGAACCGACTATGAAGCTCACTTACCGACTCATTCTCCTTCATGGAAAGATTTTGAAGTTGATTGAGGAACAAGTCCCTCTTTGCAATTCTAGAGTCTCGGGTGCCTTCATGGAGCTCAATGAGTTTGTTCCACAAGTCCTTTGCACTTGTGAAAGGACCAACCTTGATGAGTTGGTCATTGTTCATGCCACATTGTAGAGTGACAACCGCCTTCGCGCCGGCTTCACTCTTCCGAGTTTGTTCAGCAGTCCACCTCCACGACTCAAGCTCTTTGCCTTTGTCATCCTTAGGAGGGGTGAATCCCTCCTTCATCGCGAACCAAGTATGGATATCCATCTTCAAATAGTATTCCATCTTTGATCTCCAATATTGAAAGTCGCCGCCATCAAAGAATGGAGGTCGGGTGGTGGAGAAGCCTTCTCTCAATGCCATCTTGTTGAATACTCTCAGATGTTAAGCCGTGTACAGAGCCCCAAGCTCTGATACCACTTGTTGGAAACGGGATGGCTAGAGAGGGGGGGTGAATATAGCCAATCACTTTGACTTCAAGAACTTAGCGAGTTTCTGCACATGGAGTTGTTAGTAGCACAGCGGAAGTATGAAAAACAGAATGTGCAGAAACTAAAACAGAAAACTAACTAGCAAGATTAGCAAGATCGCTAACAAGGAGAATTTATAAGGTTCGGGGATAACTTGCCCCTACTCCTTGGCGTGCCCTTAAGGTGGGCGATCCCTTGATCGTCGGCAGATCAAGCCCCGGTTATCACCAGATAAGAAACAACCTCCTTCTCGGTGGAGAAACCTCTCCACAGTGTTTTAATCACGGATTTAAGTTTAAGCACAAAGAAACAACAAGAAAGATCTTACTCAAACACTTAGCAAGGACAAGAACACAGCAAGCTTTCCTGAGCTCCACCCAGCGGCGATCTCATGCAAGAAACCCTTCCTCGTGTCTTCCCGCTGTCGGACTCCCAGCTCCTTGTTCTCTCCTTCAAGCGCTCAAGTAAGGGAAGGTTGCTTCAAGTTTTCAGCAGCTTGCTCAAGAGGATGAAACTTCAGAACGTGCAAGCTTGATGTGGTGAACACAAGTGCGGCAAGAACTCAAAACACAAGCTGTAGAACTCTGCTTCACTGAAGCTATCTTCCGTCTCTTTTGTTTCTCCACTAAGCATCAAGTGACCTCATCTCCAGCAGCCTCCAGCTGCCTCACTGCCAACGCCAGCTACCACTGAACCCTTACTGAACTTCCTGAGCTCCCTCAGCCAAGCTTCAGTCAACGGCTTCAGTTCTGCAGCTCCAGCCGTTGCAACCTGAGATGAGAAATGGACAAACCTGCTCCAAGGAAAGCCTCCATTGACTTCTTCTTGAGTGTTTGAATCCTCCCCTATCACCTGCAGCTTAATCAGACAGTTAGAGCAGTATATCACAAAGTAAATCAAATATCAGAGGCAAACAGCAGCGAATCGGATATGGTCAGACGCGATCAGAGCGTCTGATAGTGCAATTTGAATTAAAGTGATCGGTCACCCGACCGATCAGAGCGACTCCTGATCGGTCACCAGACCGATCAGGCTGGGTCCAGACCGATCAAGCTCCGTCCTGATCGATCCCCAATGCTCGATTAGAATTCGCGATTTCTTTGGGACTCTCCTGGATTGATCACCAGACCGATCCCAGGTTGTGGATTGATCACCAGACCGATCCACCCCTTACATCGGGTGATTTCTGAGTTCCCAGCCTAAGCCTTCTGATTGGTCAACTGACCGATCAGGGGTTCTCCTGATCGGTCTCCAGTCCGATCAGATCATCACCAGACCGATCAGGCACCGTCTTGATCGATCTTAGTGAGAAACTCGCGAAGCTGGATCGTTCTCCAGAACGATCTGTATAGTGATCCTGATCGGTCACCAGACCGATCAGGTGCAGATCAGCAGGGGAACTCAACCTCACTGTTTGCTCCCTGATCGGTCACCAGACCGATCAGGAGCGAAGCAGTGGGTGAAACACGCACTCCCTGATCGGTCACTGGATCGATCAGGAGCAGTACAGTAGGTTCCCAACCTCACTGTGTGCTCCCGGATCGGTCACCAGACCGATCAGTCATTGCTGGATCGGTCACCTGACCGATCTACGATGGAGCAGCGTGCCAGATTCCCTGATCGGTCACCAGACCGATCCAGGGACTCAAACTTAACCCTCCAAGCTAAGTTTCCATCCACCCTAGCCCTCCAAGCTAGGATATTTCACCCAACCCTTCCAAGTTAGAACTTCATCCAACCTAGCCCTCCAAGCTAGGCACCTGACCCTCCAAGCCAGGACTTTTCACCTAATTCTCCAGGATGGAATTTGCACCTAACCCTCCAAGTTAGGACTTTTCACCTAGCCCTTCAAGCTAGGACTTTTCACCCAACCCTTCCGAATTAGGACTTTTTCAACACCTAGCCCTCCAAGCTAGGATTTTTCACACCTAACCCTCAAGGTTAGGATTTTTCCAACACCTAGCCCTCCAGACTAGGATTCTCCATATCATGCCTAATCCTCGATCAGGACTTAATCATAATCATCATAATCATCAACCTAAACTAAAATCGTTGTCATTACCAAAATAACAATCAAGGCCAGACTGCATCAACAGTTTGAAGAGTGTTGGAGTGCTTGAGTTGCAAGAAGGCTTTTCTGGGTTGAATGTGAATTGATGTTGGAAAGCAAAGGGGTGAAGCCCCTTATATACACTGTTCTCGGGCGCCTGAGGCGCATGGGGCGCCTGCCACATGTAGTGAATCGGGCACGTGCTTATCCGCAGAGTCGTCCAAACACCTATCCTTCGGTCTTGGGTGCCTAGGATACTTGAGGCGCCTGATGGCTCACGGGCGCCTGAGATGCTGACATGGCAACCCCACCAGCTTAGCCTCTCCCTCCGCTGAGAAATACCATCTGTGGCGCCTAATACCTATTAGGCGCTTGGCTTCTCGAGCGGCTGAACCCTTTCAACACCTGGGATGCAGAATATACTTCCTTTCAATCTTGCAACCAGGGTTAGTCCAAGAACAGTATAATATAAATAATAAATGTATAAATCACAGTCGAAGCTGTCTTGGTTCTGACTTTGGATTTCAAAATTAAACTCTAGATCGAACTGACGCCTACAGTTCCCTAATTCGGGGAACGCGTCCTCACCTACTCCTCTCAAGAGAAGTTACCTTTTGCCAACTGGCTCCTCCGATTGGACTTTTGCTCGGCCTCCGAGACTGTCGGATCTCGAGATGTCCGTACCTCGACCCGCCTCTACTTCTGTTCGCAATCCTCGCTTGGCTAAGACTCCTGTCCAATCTTCCGGATCAGGACTTTGGTGCCCAGTCCACGACCAGGATTTCTTGCCCAACCCTCAGCCAGGTCTTCTTGCCCAATCCTCGACCAGGACTTCTTGCTCAACCCTACAAGTCAAGACTTCGTGCCTAGGTGAACTAGGACTTTCCTGCATACTTGGTAAATCCTTTAGATCACAATACAAACTTAACTTTGAACCCTTTACCATTATCAAAACCAGGTTCAATCTGCTGCTTCTGGCACCAACAATCTCCCCCTTTTTGATTTATGGCAACATCGTTCAAAAGTTAAGTTAAAAACAGAAAATAAATTCATGATAGTTATGTACTGGAAAGAATGAACAAATAGATTTTCTACTATCCCCCTTAATTAGTTCTCTCCCCCTTTTTTCTTAGAAATATTTTCAATATTTTTAAAAAATATAGCAAAAATTTGAAACATTTTATAAGACTTCTTTTAATTTAAAAATCACCCCCTGAAGCTTTTGAAAATATGTAATTTTTTTATTTTGAAATTTTTTCCAAAAAATTTTTGAAAACTTCTGAGTAACAGAAATTTTTGAGAAAAACAAATTTTAAAAGTTTCTAACTTAAAGTTTTTCTCCAACAGAATTTTCTGAACCGAGTAGCATTTTCTCAAAAAGCTTTTCAGGAAATAAAATTTTCTTTTTCGAAGAACAATTTGAGTAACCACATGAAAAATTATTTTGAGGGAAAAAATAATTTTAACTAGACTTTTTCGATCACAAAAAGTTTGAGAGTAAAATAATTTTGAAACTTGACTTTTTCAAAAATAAAGATTTTGACTTTTTCGAAGACAAAGAAAAAATAATTTTAACTTGAATTGGGAAAAAGATTTTGAGAGAAAAATAATTTTAAAACAAGACTTTTTCGAAAATAAAGATTTTGACTTTTTCAAAGACAAAGATAAAATAATTTTAACTTGACTTGGGAAAAAGATTTTGAGAGAAAAATAATTTTAACTTGACTTGGAAAGAAAAAAATAATTTTAACTTTACTTGGAAAAAAATAATTTTAACTGGACTTGGAAAAAATAATTTTAACTTGACTTGGGAAAAAAATAATTTTAACTTGACTTTTTCTTCTCTCCCCCATTGACATATATAAAAAAAACATGATTGGCATGACAAGATAGTTATGTATCAGAGCCTACTTGCTTTGTAAAAATAATAAAGGAAACTGACCGACAGCAAGTAATTGAATTGAGCTCAATGTGACCCAAGTAATAAATTTTGAACCCAGTTAACATACTAGTGAGTCCAAGCATGAAAAAACATTTCAAAAAAAATGATCAAATTAACTTCTTTCGGCCTCTATCTAACCAAGTTAGCTACTTAAAAACTATTATATAACAACAGCTTTCACTTGGGTTAGTCAAGTTAAGTAGCCTGATCAAGTTAGTCATTCTAAGCTTGAATACTTAACTTGATTATTGTTCAAATGTATTTATTGCCCCAACTGCTCTTGATGCACTGACTTAAAGCATCTTAAGTCAAGGCATAGACCTAAGCATCTCAACCCAATCTAGGTTATCAATCAAAGTACCTTAAAGTGCTTGTGAGATGCTAGCTTTTAAATCTATAGGAGCATGCAATTCTAGGGTTAAGTCCTAAGCTAAGTCCATTTCATAGAAAAGTCCTAGTTTTGAAGGGTGTAAAATTTTTTTTTCAAAAAAACTAAGTCAGAAAAGCATTTTGAAATTCAAAACTTAGTCGAAAAAATATGATTTTTCTTAAAAAACAAGATTTTTAAAAAAAATTAAAATACAGAACAGTGTTAAAAAATAGTCCTATTCTACTATGCACATTCCTAACTGCCTTCTTAGTGAACTAAACTTAGATTCAGAAAGTGGATTAGTGAAAATATCGGCTAGGTTAGATTTTAAGTCTATATGTGTAAGTACAATTTCACCCCTAGCTACGTGATCCCTAACAAAGTGGTGTCTGACTTCAATATGCTTAATTCTGGAATGATGAATAGGATTCTTGGTAAGATATTGTCAACAAATACCTTAGTTTGGGTGTAGTCTAGGTTGAAGTCCTTAAGGGTATGCACCATCCATAAAAGTTGGGCTACACATTCCCCTACGGCAACATATTTGCTTCCATTGTGGATAAGCCAACACAATGTTACTTTCTACTGCACCAGCTAACTAGACTTTGTCCTAGTAACTGACAGCTTCCACTCGTACTTTTTCTATCTAATTTACACCCTGCATAATTTGAGTCCGAAAATCCTAACAATTCAAACTTGGACGTCCTGGGTACCAAATACCTACATTTATTGTGCCCTTAATATATCTAAAGATCCTTTTAACTACAGTTAAGTGGGACTCCTTAGCACAAGTTTGATACATAGATAAAATACCTACTGCAAACAATATATCAGGTCTACTAGCAGTCAGGTAAAGAAAACTTCCTATCATACTTCTATAATATTTTAAATCAACTGGTGTGCCTTCATAATCATTATCTATTTCGGCATTTGTGGCTATAGGAATACTTAAGTTCTTTGAATTATCCATTTTAAATTTCATAATTAATTCTTTTGCGTATTTTGATTGGTGAATGTAATTTCCATCCTTGATTTGTTTAATTTGTAAACCTAATAAGAATGATAATTCTCCTACTAGACTTATTTCAAATTCGTTTTCCATAATTTTAATAAAGTCTTTAAGAAAATTAGTGTTGTTTGATCCAAAAATTATATCATCTACGTAAACTTGGGCTATAAAAATATCTTTTTCTAAAGTCTTAACAAATAGGGTTGAGTCAATTTGACCTTTGTTAAAACCTTTAGAAATTAGATAGGTGAATAATCTTTCATACCAAAGCCTAGGTGCTTGTTTTAATCCGTAAAGAGCTTTCTTAAGTTTGAACACATAATTAGGGTAGACAAGATCCTCAATGTCTGGGGGTTATCCTACATAAACTTTCTCTTTTATAAAACCATTCAGGAAGGCAGACATGACATCTATTTGGTATAATTTAAATCCCTTATAAGCTGCAAACGCTAGTAGCATCCTAATTGACTCAAGTCTAGCTACAGG
Organism: Boesenbergia rotunda; assembly: GCA_024364735.1. Lineage (NCBI taxonomy): Eukaryota > Viridiplantae > Streptophyta > Magnoliopsida > Zingiberales > Zingiberaceae > Boesenbergia > Boesenbergia rotunda. The sequence goes on along the minus strand of JAGFNQ010000346.1, from coordinate 85,877 downwards.
GCATAGGCTTCATCATAGTCTGACCCCTCAACATGAATAAATCCATTAGCTACTTTGCTGGTTTTGTTTCTTACTATTTCACCTTGGTCGTTCAACTTATTCCTAAATACCCACTTCGTGTCTATTATAGACTTACCTTCTGGTTTAGGCACTAAGTCCCAGACTTGGTTTCTTTCAAATTGAGCTAATTCCTCTTGCATAGCAATGATCCAGTCTGGGTCAGGTAAGGCCTCTTGAATAGTTTTTGGTTCTATCTTCGAAATTAGTGCAACTTGCCTTAGGTTCCTATAGGAAGACCTTGTTCTAACCCCTAAAGTTGGATTACCCATAATTTGGTCAGTTGGGTGATTTAGTCTAGGTTTCTCAGATTTCCTAGAACATGGTTCAGCCTCAGGTCCAGCTGGTAGGTTTCAGGTTGGAACAGGTTCAATAGTTTGAATTGGTTCAATTATTGGTTCAATTACTGGATCAATTGTTGGTTCAATTGTTGGTTCAATTTCATCTTGATCTTGATTAGAAGTAGTTGGTTTTGATGAATTGGTTAAGTTAATTGAGTTGGATTTTCTTATGATTTCTTCGTCAAATATAACATTCGTGGATTCTTCAATTCCAAGGGTATATTTGTTATAGACCCTATATGCCTGACTCGTGGTTGAGTATCCTACAAAAACTCCTGGGGTTGATTTTGATTGAAATTTTCCTAGATAGTCTTTTGTATTTAGTATATGTACCTTACGCCCAAATACTCTTAGATAATATAAGTTGGGTATTCTTTGGTAATAGATTTCATAAGGTATTTTATAGTGTCTTTTATTTATTAGTACCCTATTTTGAATATAATAGGCGGTGCTTATAGTTTCTACCTAGAATTGATTGGTTAAGCCATATTCATTGAGCATGATCCTAGCGGCTTCTTGAAGGATTCTATTTTTCCTTTCAACAATCCCGTTTTGTTGGGGGATTCTTAGGCAGGAAAATGTTAGGTATGGCTTGGCGGGTTTCCCTAGCGAATACTTGGTCATCCTTGAGAGACCTTTCCATATCCATGGATTAAAAATTTAATCCGAATGGAGACCCGTCTCCCAACGGTCATCTCGTCATCGTATCATTCGGTACAAATTACACTTGGACAATCACAAAGATCGAGCCTTGTAATTCTTCTAACCAAATGACCACGAAAAAGATGATGAGTGGATCGCCGATTTTTGTGTTTATTATCGAGGTCTAATTAATATAATTATTTACCATGATTCAAAATCAAAATAATTAACTAATACACATAAAATGACAAAGCAAAATAATAAGGAACAATAGGAGCTAAGGAAAAGTAGTATACCTTCCTTTTACCTCGTAGCCTTCTACATTATGTCCCTCCCCTCTCGGACGTTGTGTGGGTGACGAGCTACCGAGATCACCAAGGCACTCCAAAAGAGCTTCTTCTTCGACTAGCCGAAACCCTAACCCTAGGGTTAGGAACAGCCAGCCCTTGCTCCCTCTCCCTTGCGCCGCCGGCCAAAACCAGCCACCACAACCCCGTCGGCCACTAGTAGACCTCGAGAGGGCAATGAAGAAGAAGAAAAAAGGAAGAAGTGGCTTCCTTTCTCACCCAAAGCTAGCCAAAAACCCACTCTTCTCCAACCTTGCCGCGCCGCCGCAAGACCTCCTTGCGCCGCCTCCCACCGGCCGCTGGCTGCTCCTCCACCACCTCTGAGCACCACAAAAGGAAGAGAAGCACTCTTCCTTGCCTCTGTGAGTCCCAGCCGAGAGTTGGTGGAGAAGGGAAGAAGAACCGAGGAGGAGAAGTTCACTTCTTCAATACGTCGGCTAAAACCTAGGAGAGAGAAGGAGGAAGAGAAGAGAGATGCCTAGGGTGTTCTCAATTCTTGGATTAAAACTTGATTTCATGATCTCAAGGGGTATTTATAGGGCTAAGGTAGGGACCAAGAGGAGGAGTTGGAACTTGGCCCACTAATGGATCTATAACCAATCCATTAATTAAGATCCATTCCACTAAAGAATCTTAATTGAACTTCCTCATCAACCCCCATATTTTCATATGGGCTCCACTTATTATGGGTCATCCATCCCCCCGTGTTTAAGATATCGAATGTCCATCGATTAATTTAAATTACTGACAATTTTAATTAATCGACTTCTAGCTCCTTGACTAGTACCACTCAACCTTATCATCATGTCGGATCAAATCCACCTGTAGGGTTTAACATGAAGAAACTTTTGAGCTCATCAAGGGGGGATTATCATCCCGACTCACCAGGACACGGATTCCATCAATAATCAATGGCACACCATATAATTAATATTATTTTCTAACTTATCGGGTCTATCGATTTAACAGAATAAATCTCACCCATTGATTAATCAAAGAAATAATAATTAATTATATGTGCCCGTTATTATATTAGGATTCAGGGATTGTATTCCATAATAAATCCGAGATCCAATCCAATTATCATACCAGTACAAAATGGATGATCTCTGGTTTTGGTCTTGCTCAATGCACACAAAGTATACTAGTGTAATTCTATGGTCAAGACCAACCACACCTAATTACACTACAACCATCCCGATGGTTTGTCCAATTCCATCTCGGCTGTGAGCCTCTGCTTATACTAGGCAAGGGACTGATAACATAATCTTTCATGTGACACCACATACCATGTTATCTACAATGTAAAGTAAAGGACTTTTATGCATGTACTAAAATAAACAAGCATCTAGTGTTGTTGTGATTCTCTTTTAAAAAAATAGATGATCTCATATATAAAAAGAAGCAAATCTTTTAGTATATATATCTAACAATCTCCCACTTATACTCAAAGTCTCTGCTGTTCTCTCACTGCCATACATCTGACTCCCATATCCTCCACATGCCGATCAAAAGCTCTTGCCGGAAGGGCCTTAGTGAATGGATCCATCGGGTTGTCCTCTGATGTAATCTTGGCGACAGCTACTTCTCCTCACTTTACGATTTCTGGTATCAGGAGGTACATGCGCTCTATGTGTTTACTCACCTTATAGGCTCGTGGTTCCTTCGAGTTTGCAACTGCACCACTATTATCACAAAAGATTGTGATAGATCAGGGCAAACCAGGAATCAAATCCAAGTCCATGATGAAATTCCTGAGCCATACAGCTTCCTTAGCTGCCTCTGAGACTGCCACATACTCAGCTTCTATGGTGGAGTCCGCCACGCATTTCTGCTTGTAAGCACAAAACCTGAGGTAGACTTACTCTTGTCCCTGTCTGACTGGAAATCCGAATCTGTATAACCCACAGGGACTAATTGGTCTGCCCGGTAAACCAACATATAATCCCTAGTCCGTCTCAGGTATTTCAATATATGCTTTATTGCAGTCCAATGTCCTTGTCCAGGGTTACTCTAATATCTGCTGACCATGCCCATGGCAAAACATATATCTAGTCTCGTGCACAACATAACAAACATGAGGCTTCCTACTGCCGATGCATAAGGAACTACCTTCATTTCCTCTATCTCCTTTGATGTTTTCTGACACATCTCCTTGGATAGAGGAACTCCATGCTTGAAAGGTAGAAAACCCTTCTTGGAGTTTTCCATGCTAAAACGAGTCAGGACAGTGTCAATGTACGAAGCTTGGGATAAGCACAACATCCTTTTCTGGCGATCCCTTATGACCTTGATCCCAAGGATGTGTCCCGCTTCTCCCAAGTCCTTCATATCGAATTGTTTGGACAACCAATCCCTTACATCTGATAACACTTTGACATTGTTGCCAATTAACAAAATGTTATCTACGTAGAGTACAAGAAACACCAGTACGTTTCTGTCACATCTCTTATATACACATGACTCATCCGGGCATTGAATAAATCTATATGACTGGATTACTTCATCAAAGCGGATGTTCCTAGACCGCGAAGCTTGTTTCAAACCAAAAATGGATCGATTAAGCTTGCATGCATGATGCTCTTTGCCCTTTGCAATGAACCCTTCTGGTTGCTTCATGTACATGGTCTCCTCAAGACTTTCGTTATGGAAAGTTGTCTTGATATCCATCTGCCATACCTCATAGTCCATATGAGCGGCAATAGACAACAGAATCCGGATAGACTTACGCATGGCTACCGGCGAAAAAGGTCTCCTCATAATCGATACCCTCTTTCTGAGTGTACCCTTTCGCAACAAGCCTTGCTTTGAAGGTCTCAATCTTCCTGTCTGATCCTCTCTTTCTCTTGTAGATCAACTTGCATCCAATGGCTTTTACACCATTGGGTGGTTTTACTAGCTCCCAGATGTGATTAGAATCCATAGATTCTATTTCAGAGTTCATTGCCCTTTGCCAAGAATCTGCATCCTTATCTTGGAGAGCCTCGTCATAGGTCCAGGGATCCGGTTCATGTTTACCAGAGACCAAGTCTGAAGACTCTCCCAAAAACATGAACCTCTCAGGCTGTCTAACAACCCTCCCACTGCGACGAGGCACCACCTGTGTATCTTCTGTGACACGTGGTGCAGTGACTTGTGGTGTATCCTCTTGTACAGTTGGTCCTAAGGTCGGAATGACCCTCTTAACTCTTCAAGCACTAGTCTACTCTTGGGCTTGTGGTTCATCACATAGTCTTCTTCTAAGAATCTGGCATTCGTGCTAACGATTAACTTCTGATCCTTAAGACTATAGAATAGACCACACTTCGTTCCCTTAGGATAGCCTACGAACAAACGTACTTCTGTACAAGATTCCAACTTATCAGTATCTCGCTTTAGAACATGTGTTGGACTACCCCAAATCCTAATATGTCCTAGACTAGGCTTTCGCCCAATCCACAATTCTATGAGTGTAAAATACGACAAATTTAAAATCGATAGAATAAATTTTTTAAAAATTTATTTGGAATATCAGGATTAGCAGACTAGGATAAAGGGGTTTTTGGATACTTCTCAAATTATGAGAGGGTAAATAATTTAACCGAGATGGAATTATAACTAATTAGAGGGTTAAACAACTAAAACCCTTACCCTAAGGGTAGGGTTGGAAATTTCTGAAGTTGAAGGACTTTTCTGTAAAAAGCTCATTTTGTTTTAAAGCCTTCGCCCGTAGCCAAAGCCGCGGACTCCTCCCCTCGCCCGTGCCCTAGCTGCTGCCGAAGCCAAGCCGCGCCTTCCTTCATTTTCTTCCTCCCCTCTGCGAACCCTAGCATAGCCGCAAGCGCCGACCCTCTCCTCATTCCTCTCCGCGAACCTAGCCCGCAGCCAAACGCCGACTTCTCTTTCCCTTCCAGATCACTTTCATCTAGGTAAGATCTTGGTTCCTAGATCTTGTTCTTGTCTCCTTTGTTCTAGATTGTGCCGAGATTTGTGATATCATCAGTGGTTTTGTGTAGAAGTGCTGATTTGTCTTTCCCTGTGGCGATTTTACGCTCGCTCCCTTGGAGAGGAGTTGGTGCGTAAAAGTTGGGTTGGGAGGAAGATCTACGCCTATTCATTCACTGATCGGTGGGATTTGTGCAGTGGGTTTCTGGCCTGACATCAGAGGTAAGATTCAACTATTTTAGTGTTGAGATTCAATACTAATCTATTCCATTTGGTGGGAATCGATTTTAGATCAGTTTGGGTTTTTGTTCTTGGGTTGGATTAGGTTTCGATTTTAGTATTTGTGGGTTTATGTTCTCAAATTCTGTTGATTGATTGTGGAAGCCATGGTGATAGTTCGGTGGATTAGATTAGTGGGTTGAATTGAGTTTGATTTGGATTGAAAGAGTTTCTTTGAAAATGCTATCATTGTTATGTTCCTGATTTGGGTTTCTTTCCTTTGGCAGGTGTGGAGGTTGTGTATTGGTTTGGTCTTGTGGTGCAATCTGAGATTTGGGTTGTATTTTTATTCGGATTTGTTCTAGGATTGAAGCTGCTGTTGTGAGCATGATGGATAGAAGCTCATTGGATTTTTAGTAATGGTAAGTTCTGAGATTGGTGTATAGGTTATTCCCTTGAGTTGGATCACTTACTGGGAGCTGGTTTGGTGGTTGTGTGAACCCTCGCTATTTGAATCTATAGTTTCTAGATCGATTGTGGTGCGACTGATTATTAGCGGGTCGGTTTAAACGGAAAAATAATAATTAAAATGAGACGTATTAGTGGTTGTTCCCTTAGGAGGGTATCTCATTAGGGCTTGATCTGAATGTTGTGTGATAATTAATTTAGCTATTTTATTTCTTGTATTGACACAGGACGTTGATTCAGACTCGTTTCGGGTGATAGTGAGTTGTATTTGGATATGCTCTACATTTGGAGGTGGGTACCCTTTGACTTATCTTTTAGATATTGTCATATTGCTATGCGTGGTTTGTTATAGATAACAGTAAGCTTATATGCTATATCTGCCTTAGTATTCCTGTATTTGATATCTGTTGCATATCTTTGAGGTTATATCTCTTTTACCTTCATACAGTCACAGTAGTGGTTATGCGTATATATATTTGGGCATATATGTAGTGATATTCTCCCTTCGCATTTGACATTGATGGATCATTGGTTATTTCGTTAGTTTACCTAGTAGGTTACTTGTATTCCATGATATAGGATCCAGACCTATACCTAGCACCCTGAGGGGTTAGTTGAGAACTTGGTGGGTGTTATATGTGCTTGGGTCATGCACCATCCTTGCATTATTGCATGCTGACGATCATCGGCTCCTATGTAGTCTGAGCCCATCGTCAGTTACATGAGGATATGCATACACATCCAGTCACGGGTAGTGGTTACCATAGAGTGTGTGCATTTGCCCTGTATTGCTCCGTTCGACCACTATTCGGAGGGTGGGTCCGGGCGTGGTAGCAGCCAGGGATCCCTTCTCGTACTGAGCCACGAGGAGATGAGAGCTAGACTCCCCCATTGCTTGGGGTAGGAGCGTAGTCTCCGCCAGCATCCTGTCCACCCGGTCACTCAGGAGCAGTGATGGCATGGTACGTACAAGTTGTCACAGCTCTATCCACGCGGACGTCGTGGACGATGATCCTGATTGGGACTAGGGGTGACACATGTCATTGCACCATGTGCATATTTTGCATCGTGCATTGTTTGCTACATTTGATTTCTGCACTTGATTGACATGCATATACTGGATACCTGTTTATCTTGGATTATTTGTTATACTGGTTCCATAGGGATTTATTTCACCCTCTGCAGGATAGATGGATTCTGGTATGTATCATTATTCAGTATCTTCAGTCTACCCTTTCCTATTGCTCATATGAGACTATATTAGCGTAGACTCTTACTGTTAGTATAACGTACTATGCGTATCTGCTGGGTATTCGCTGAGTTTATGGACTCACACCGTTGCCATATGTTTTTATTTCAGGTTGAGATACTTGGAGTCGCCAGAAGAGCCCAGCAGCCAGTCCCTACCCATCGCGACGACAAGGTTTTGTTTTTGTACTTGGCGATGTATTTATTTCATATGTCTTTTAGGACTTGGTATATGTCTTGTGAGTGTTGTAGTGTGCCCTACGGGGTTTCTGTATTTGTCGATTTGTCGTAAGTCGGACCGGTCCGCAGTCAGGTATGGTTTATTATGTTATTGTTATGGTTTTCTTAGTGTCTATATATATTTTGAGGCCTGAGGCCAATTAAACTGCGTAGTCGTGTTCTGTGTATGTGTAAATTGTCCGTCGGACAGGGGAGGTGCTGTCCGATTTTATATTGGATCAGTGGCTCCTGCGTCTCAGGGCGTGAGCTCAATTGGTATCAGGATTCATAAACTCTAGTACTTAGCCTGGAGGTCTAGAGTTCGAATCCTGAGGAAGGCAAAAATCCACTGGCCAGGGGTGGGAAGTCCTAGTGAGTAACAGCATGGCCAAGGGTCGCCAAAGGGGTCGCCAAATGAGATTTGGCCGCCAAAGGGTCTGAGGGTCTGAGGGTCGCCTAAAGGGGTCGCCAAATGAGAGATTTGGCCGCCCAAGGGGCCGAGGGGCCGGGTCGTTACAATAGCTCAATTGGTACCAGGATTTAGAAACTCTAGTACTTATCCTAGAGGTCTAGAGTTCAAATCCTGGGAAAGGCAAAAATCCACTAGCCAGGGGTGGAAAGTCCTAGTGAGTAACGGCACGGCCAAGGGTCGTCAAAGGGGTCACCAAATGAGATTTGGCCGCCAAAGGGCCGAGGGTCGCCTAAAGGGGCCGCAAATGAGAGATTTGGCCGCCCAAGGGGCCAAGGGGCCAGGTCGTTACAATGAGAGTAGAAGGGACTGACTTAGATGGTACCATGTTTAGAATATACGCGGCTGTATCCAGAGCATATCCCCAGAATGAATCAGGTAAGTCAGAGTAGCTCATCATTGACATAACCATCTCCATAAGAGTCCTATTCCTTCTTTCCGCTACACCGTTCTATTGGGGCATACTGGGTGCAGTGAGCTGGAACTGAATCCCAGATTCTGATAAGTAGGTCCTAAACTCTCCTAAGAGGTACTCTCCACCACAATCTAATCGTAGTGTCTTGATACCTTTACCTTGACGTTTCTCCACATCAGCCTTGAATTCTTTGAACTTATAAAAGCATTCAGACTTGCGGCACATCAAGTAAATGTATCCGTACCTTGAATAATTGTCAATAAAAGTGACGAAGTATTCAATGCCACCTCTAGCCTGGATGGACATAGGATCACACAAATCAGAATGAACCAGTTCTAACACATCCTTGGCGCTATACCCCTTAGCCTTGAAAGGCCTCTTGGTCATCTTAACTTCCAAGCAAGACTCACAGGTCGGGAAGTATTCCACCACCAATGAACCCAAGGGCTCATCAGCTATCAACCTCAAAATCCTACTAAGGTTAATGTGACCAAGCCTAAGGTGCCAAAGATATGTCTGGTTCATTTTAGAAGGCTCCTTTCTCTTATTTAGGTTAGATGATGAGATATTAACCTCTGTTTGCATTGTGGGAGTCTTTGGTTCTAGAGTATACAGATTGCCAACCATAGTACCCGAACAAATAATCTATCTATTTCTTTTTATAACAACTCTGTTATTAAAAGCAATAGAATATCCATCCTTTATTAACTTAGAAACCGAAATTAAATTTTTCTAAAAGAAGGTGCATATAAGCAATCTCTCAAAACCAACACTTTATTTCTCTCAAACGACAAATAAAAATCTCCCACTGCAACTACTACCACCTTCGTAGCATTGCCCATATAGACGACGATTTCCCCATCAGCTAGCCGTCGGATTTCCTGGAACCCCTGTAGAGTATTGCAGACATGATCAGTGGCTTCCGTATCTACGCACCAAGTACTGGTAGATAACATCGCTAAACATGTTTCAACGACTAAACACGAAGAAATACCTTTGTCTTGATGATGGGGACAGTTCGCCTTCCAGTGTCCAGTTTGCTTACACGTGAAGCACTTGCCTTTCGTCTTCTTCATGCCAGTCCGAGGTCCCTGCGATGCTGCTGTTGTTGCCTTCTTGAACCCACCTTGTTTCTTCTTCTTCCTGCCTTTCAGCACAGAAGTAGAAACCTTCTTAGTAACTAAGGCATGCGAGCTCTTATGAAAGAGGCCCTCTACCGCCTGGAGTTCTCCTAGCAGTTCTCCCAACATATACTCATGCTTGTTCATGTTATAGTTGAGCCGGAACTGCTCAAAACTCCTAGGCAGAGACTGGAGTATAATATCGACCTGGGTTTCCCCATCGATTTGTGCTCCTAGTACCTCAATCTCATTGAGGTGAGCCATCATTTTTAGGACAGGATCCCTAACGAGCATCCCTTCGACCATAGTAGTCATCATTAGGTTCATCATCGCAACCTGCCTAGCGGCCCGACCCTAGTGCCCGAAGAGCTCCTTGAGGTTTAGCATCATTGCATAAGTAGTGGGAATGGCCTGATGCTGATGGTGCAAAACATTCGACATAGATGCCAGAATGTAGTGTTGGTGCAAGTTGCATCAATGATGTCCTCCTCTAAGTGTTTTAATGTTTGACAATATAGTTAAGTCAGTGATACATCAAACAAGAGAAGGGGAGTTAAGAGTGGAGTAACAAAATGGACCAAAGTCCTAGTAAATCTAAGCAATAAGTCCTGGTTCGAAGAATTGGGCACTAAGTCCTGATCATGGATTAGGCACTAAGTCCTGGCAAAGGGATAAGCACCGAAGACCTACTTGGAAGGTGGGCACGAAGTCCTAGTCAAGGACTGGGCAAGAAGACCTGGCCAAGGGTTGGGCACCGAAGACCTGGTTCGAGGAATTGGGCACGAAGACCTGGCCGAGGGTTGGGCACCGAAGTCCTAGACTAGGGTTTGGGCACGAAGTCTTGGTTCGAGGTACTGAGCAACTTAGCTGACCGATGACTAAGGATAGAAGTAGAGACGGGTCGGGGTTCAGACGTCTCGAGATCCGAGACTGTCGGAGGCTATGTAAAAGTCCACCCGAAGGACTGGGTGGCAACTGGCTCTAGAAAGGAGTAGGTGAAAGGAGCGTTCTCGGGGGTGGGAACTTGCGTCGGTTCTACCTAGGGTTTCATGGAAATCCGAAGTCAGAACCAAGTCCTTAAGGCTAATATTGTGTGTATATTTGCTTTGTATTTGTGTGTCTTGCAGGTACCATGAACCTGAGACAAAGCAAACAAAGGGTTGGAAACCAGCCAAGCTAGGCGCCCCCATCAATAGGGGCGCCCAGATCAAAGAACAAAAACCATTTTTTGCTGGAAGCTTTGAAGCCAAATGCCCAACATGATCTAGGTGCCTAGGTCAAAGAAGGAAATGGCAGTTTCGTGAAGAAAGCAAAATAGGCTTCCATTCACGCGCCCGGGATGATACGGGCACCCAAGTTGAAAGCTGTATTTGCTATTTCGAGTTTGAATAGAGATAAGCTTTCATTCAGGTGCCCGGGAGTCTGAGGTGCCATGGTCAAAGGTTTTATCAGTTGCGACGAGTTCGGTGCAGGTATAAAGTTTGACCAAGTCTATAGGGGTGCCCCCATCGTCACAGGCACCCGTATGAAGCCTATAAAAGGGGCTTCGACCCCTCTGCATCAGTCACAATTTTCTGAAATGATTCTGAGCATTCTGACTGATGACAAAGTGCTAAAGATGATGCTCTATGACCGAGAGGCTCTAGGAGAAAGTACGCGATACTTCGGAGGTCCAGATTAACCGAGCTTCAAACCTTGTTCTGTTCGGTTTGCTTTTTATTATTCTTCATTTAATTTTCTATATTTGTGCTTGTAATTATCAACTATAAGACAGGTTTTCTCTGCCTCTGGAAATTTCGGAAAGGAGACCAATAGTGGACTCACGCCGAGTACATAGGCCTTGGACGTACTGACCCAGGGGGGTCGGGAACCAAGTAAATAAATCCCGCGTGACGCTGTGTTATGTTTTCTTCGTTTTGTTTATTTTCCGCTGCACTAACGCTCTGTGTCTAGAAAGATCTAAAAATTCACGATGTTTACCGAGAATGATTTACGGCCCAGGGGTGAATCAAGAACAACTTTTTTAATATCTAGTTTTAAATTACATATTATATGCTTCACAATCAGGGAGAGAGGGCACTATAAAAATCAGTGCCCTACTCGTAAGAATCGTTCCTTACCAGCGGTAAAGGAGGCACCAGTGCCAGGAATCCAAAGAGACAAAAGTCACGTACGATGCTTCAAATGCGAAAAATACGGACACTACAAAAATAAATGTCCGGCAAAGGTACGTAAAATTTATGTTCCGAAAATTTTTAAATCTCCTGCACTTTCTTATGTAAATTATTTAGATAATTTTACTGAAAAATTGCATTATGTAAATAGGCAAATTAATGTCATGCATGATCAACTAGATAATGTAGATAGTAATAAACTATCAAAAATTAACTCTTTAATTATCAATATCAATAAATTAATTTGTAAAATTAACTATGAAATTAATAAAAACTATGACAATTTTAATTCGGATAATATTGAATTCAAATTTGAAAATCCTTTGGATAAATTTGAATTCAAATTTGAAAAACCTTTAGATAATTATGAATTCAAATTTGAAAATCCTTTGGATAAATCTGAATTCAAATTTGAAAAACCTTTAGATAATTATGAATTCAAATTTGAAAATCCTTTAGATAAATCTGAATTCAAATTTGAAAAACCTTTAGATAATTATGAATTCAAATTTGAAAATCCTTTGGATAAATCTGAATTCAAATTTGAAAACCCTTTAGATAATTATGAATTCAAATTTGAAAATCCTTTGGATAAATCTGAATTCAAATTTGAAAAACCTTTAGATAATTATGAATTCAAATTTGAAAATCCTTTGGATAAATCTGAATTCAAATTTGAAAAACCTTTAGATAATTATGAATTCAAATTTGAAAATCCTTTGGATAAATCTAAAATCAAATTTGAAAAACCTTTAGATGAATCTGAATTCAAATTTGAAAATCGTAAGGATAATTCTAAAGATAACTTTGAAATTAGTGAAGATATTTCCGATGATAATCCTGAAATTATTGAAATTATTTCTGAGGATAATAAAGATGAAATTCTCCTAGATGATAACTTTATTATAGATAATATTGAAGATTATTATAAAACTTTAACTAGTGACCCAAATTACTCCACCTACTTTGAGGATACTCAAAGATGTAATTTTGACGATGAGGAGGATATGAAATTTTCTAAGATTAAAGTCATAATTAACAAAGTTCACAAAGACTCAAATAAATCAGAATTGTTTGAAAAACATGAAAGAATAAATAAAGAGGAAATAGTAAAGGAATCAGAAATTCTTGAAATAATGAAGATGATGAAATTAAACCCACAACTGTTGACCAACCCAGAAATCTTGAAAATTAAATCAAGATAAACCTCAAAAATTCAAATTAATTCAATTAATCTTAATTAAATCAAATTGAAATTAAATTCAATTAATTCAATTAAATGTTAATTAATTCAAATTCAAATTTAAATCAAAATTAATTCGATTAAATCTTAATTAAATCAAATTCAAATTAATTCAATTAAATCATAATTAAATAGAATACAAATTAAATTAAAATTAATTGAATTAAATCTTAATTAAATCAAATTCAAATTATATTCAAATTAATTCAATTAAATCTTAATTAAATCAAATTCAACTTAATTCAATTAAAACTTAATTAAATCAAATTCAAATTAAATACAAATTAATTCAATTAAATCTTAAATAAATCATGTAAAATACGACGAATCGAAAATCCGGACCAGAAAATTTTTCAGGATTTTTTTCTGAATTTGTAGAAATATTAGTAGAGAGGATTGGGGTTGGTTTTGAATTATTTAAGGAAAAGTTGGATTTTCAGAATATATATATATATATATATATATATATATATATATATAAAAGGAAAGGTTTTAATTATATATATAATAACCTCTCTTCTCTCCCGTGCCCTAAACCTCATGCCCGATCCTTTTCTTTCCTCCCCTCTCCGCCCAATGCCAGCCGCCGATTCCTCTCCCCTTCACGCGACCTAGCCGCCGAGTCCCCACGACGGTCGAGCCCTAGTTGCGATCCACGGGATCATCGTACCTAAAGTCATCTCCGGTGCTGGGTGTCTTTCCTCAATTGTGGTTGGCTCTTCACGGTATGCTTTTGGTCTCTCTGCGTCTTCGTTGGGTTGTGCTTCGGTTCGCTTGATGACACCATTGTTGGGGGTCGATATAGTGGTTTTTCCTTGCGTCGATTGCCTGCTTATGCCGAGAGCTTGATCTAGGGCTCAACGGAGGGTCGCAACGAGTGCTTTCTTGATATCTTTGGTCTTGGCCTATTCCAATGCTGAGGGGAAATGCTTGTGTCGACTCATTTGAGGTGAGGAATTGGGTCTCTGATCTAGTTTTCAAATTTGGATTGTGATTAGTTGTTTTGATCAGATTGATTTCCGAGAGCTTGGGATGGAGATGTTTGGATTTGTGTTTTTGGTGTTTCTGATAGTATGTTGTTCTTGATTTGGGATTGTTAATTCTGTGTGGCTTGAATAAATTTGGATTTCTTCTCTGATCTTGGGTTCTATTCTTTGTTTCCCATTTTGTCGTGAGCTATAGAGCATAGGGAGGGATTATTGATTTATTATGCAATAGGATCATGGGTTTTAGAGATTGAGTTTATGATGTTGCTTCTAGCCGTGAGCCATGTTTGCATACGTTATGACTTTGGAAGAGGTCTGGCTTAAGTTATTAGTCCTTACCGTGAGTTGACATTGGTTTCCTAATTTGAAGGGTGAGGTTCTAGAATTAAAACCATTGAGATCATAGTCACCATAACGTGTTAGGTGAGTTGTTGGCTAGGTTATGGATTAGAATTAATTTGAGATTTAAATCTAATAACCTAAACTTGATAATTTGGGGCCCCAAAACCTAACCTGAATTTAATCTTGGTAGATTGGAGCAATTAAGGGCTAATCATATAATTAAGATTAATTAAATGAAAAGGGATAATTAGGACGATCCTAATAATTAAGATAACTCGTTTAGCTATAATTTATATATTATTGTAGATAAACATTATGCCTTTGCTACAGGACACTATTGGCTTTCGGACTTTTGGATGGAAGGTCCTTATTTGATATGGACTACTTTTACTCTTTGGAGGCGGGTACCCTTTGACTTATCTTTTAGATATTGTCATATTGCTATGCATGGTTTGTTATAGATAACAGTAAGATTGTATGCTATATCTGCCTTAGTATACCTGTATTTGATATATGTTGCTTATCCTTGAGGTATCTCCCGTTTAGCTTCATATCGTCTCAATAGTTGCCATGTATATATATATACATATATGTGCATAGATGCAGAGATATGTTCCCTCTTGTATTTGGTCATTGATAGATCACTGGTTACTTTTTCAGTATACCTAGTAGGTTACTTATATTCCATAATATAGGATTCAGATCTATACCTAGCACACGGAGGTGTTAGTTGAGGACTTGGTGGGTGTATATGTGGTTGAGTCATGCACCATCCTTGCATTATTGCATGCTGACGATCATCGGCTCCTATGTAGTCTGAGCCCATCGTCAGTTACATGAGGATATGCACACACATCCACTCAGGGCTAGTGGCTACCATAGGGTGTGTGCATTTGCCCTGTATTACTCCGCACGGTCACTATTTGGAGGGTGGTTCCGGTGCGTGGTAGCAGCCAGGGATCCCTTCTCGTCCTGAGACACGAGAAGATGAGAGCTAGACTACCCCATTGCTTGGGGTAGGAGAGTGACCTCCGCCAGCATCCTGTCCACTCGATCACTCAGGAGCAATGATAGCAAGGTGCGTATAGTTGTCATAGCCCTACCCACGCGGACGTTCATTTATGATAGGTGGACGGTTCCTGACTGGCGTCAGGGGTGACACATGTCATTGCACCATATGCATATTTTGCATCGTGCATTGTTTGCTGCATTTGATTTCTGCACTTGATTGACATGCATATACTGGAGACTTGCTTACCTTAGATTATATGTTGTACTTGTTCCATAGGGATTATATTTCACCCTTTGCAGGATAGATGAATTTTGGTATGTACCTTTATTCAGTGTCTTTAGCATATACCCTTCTCCATTATTCATATGAGACTGTATATGCGTAGATCCTTATCGTTATTATAACGTACTATGCATATCTGCTGGGTATTCGCTGAGTTTATGGACTCACACCGTTGTCATACATTTTTGATTTCAGGTTGATATCTGCCAAGAGGGTCCGAGTCGCCAGTCCCGTGCTTGTGATTTCACCCGATCTGGTTTTACATGTTATTTTATGTCTTTGGACCATGTTATGCTTTATTTCATTGTTTTGGATTATCGGGGACTTGTAGTTTGTGACTTGTTTTATGGGATTGTAATTTTGAGTCCTATGTTGGACTACGTGTGTGGTTTTGCTGCGTTCTTGCCCGTTGGCAGCTCAAGTAAGTTCGTGTTTTGGGATATAGGATTATATTGTCATATATATGTTATTCTGTTTGGATTTGAGGCCTGAGGCCCATTTAAACTGCGTGGTCGTGTCATAGATATTGTATGTATGTGTAAATTGTCCACCGGACAGGGGAGGTGCTGTCCGATTTTCTATTGGAATAGCGACTCCTAGGCCTCGAGGCGTGACAAATCAAATTCAAATTAAATTCAAATTAATTCAATTAAATCTTAATTAAATCAAATTCAAATTAAATTCAAAATTAATTCAATTAAATCTTAATTAAATCAAATTCCAATTAATTCAATTAAATCTTAATCAAATCAAATTCAAATTAATTCAAATTAATTCAATTAAATCTTAATGAAATCAAATTTAAATTAATTCAATTAAATCTTAATCAAATCTAATTCAAATTAATTCAATTAAATCTTAATTAAACAAATTCAAATTAATTAAAATTAATTTAATTAAATCTTAATTAAATTCAATTCAATTTAATTCAAATTAATTTATTTAATCTTAATTAAATCAAATTTAATTTAATTCAATTAAATCATAATTAAATCAAATTTAAATTAATTCAAATTAATACAATTAAATCTTAATTAAATCAATTCTTATTAATTAAATTTAATTCAATTAAATCTAAATTAAATCAAATCAAATTAATTCAATTAAATCTTAATTAAATCAAATTCAAATTAATTCAATTAAACCTTAATTAATTCAATTAAATCTTATTTAATTCAAATTCAAATTAATTCTATTAACCTTAATTAATTCTTAATTAATCCACCCTTAGTTAATTCAAATATTACAAATTAGTTCAATCCTTAATTAATTTAAATTAACTTAATCAATCCTTAATTAACTCAATTCCAATTAATTCTTAAATAACTTAAACTCGAACTAAATAAAATTTTACCCAAACTGAAACAATCAAAATTATGAACACTAAATATGTCAAAGTGGGTTGGCATATTCGCGGGTTCACACGCCATGTATCAAATCGGGAATTTGATACATTTTTAGAAATTTAATTAAAATGCTTGTTGACTTGTTTGACTCTTGCATAATTGCCATGTCATGCATCTGCTAATTTCCACAATATATGTCATGTCATTCACGTTTAATTTTATGCATAAATTAGAACGGTTATAGGAAAAAGAATAATTAAAACTTAATCAACCTAGTATTAGGTGGAGGTGAGATGATAGTACGTTAGGGAAGCCATCTGGTGGAACTAGCCGAAGCTACCAATCCAAAACCTAAGCTAGTTAGACCAAAATCTCTCAAGAAGTAACTTGAAGATAAATTTTCTATAAAAGGCTTTGTCAAGGAAAGGTTTGATGATCCAATAAGGCTACGGCCAAAGAAGGTCTTGTGCCTCGCCAAGAACTAGAAGTCAATTACTGAAAATCAAATTTACTTTACTATTGTTAGATTTGAATCTAACACAAGCTTCAATTAAGTCTTAGATTTAATAATAAATTAAGGAAAATGATTCAAGCATCTCACAATACACTCATAAGACAATCATGCTTGCTATATTGAGACATCTAAAATGGGTGAGATGTTAAGGACTAATAAATTGAAAAATTGTTTTCAAAATTGTTTTTCAAAATTGTTAAAATATTTTTCTAAAAATATACTTTCAAAATAGTGCTTTAACATAATAATGTTTTTATGGAATTCATGCTTGTCTGATTGATTATATATTATATGTTTTCAAAAATTATATCCTTTTAAAAAAATTGTTTGTCTCACACAATTAGACACAAGCCTTCTAGGACAACACTAAAGTTTCTTAAGACACTTAAATAGAGTCAAACGGTGTTGGGTATAGGGGGAGTGGTTTATTCCTTTAATTTTCTTTCAAAAATGTCTTTTGAAAAATCACTGTCTTTTAAAATGGTTTTCGAAATCTGTGCTTTAAATACTATGTCTTATGTTTTTCGTAAACTATATCTAACAAATTACCTTTATTTCAAAATATGCTTCGAAATTTTAAAACTGTGCTTTAAAATTGTGCTGAGGTCTCATTTGATTCTGATAAACCCTAAAGACACAGAGGAAGGTCCACTTAATGATCTATAAGGACTTCGAGGATGTGTCAGATTTAGGGGGAGTCTGAGTCAAAAGATGAAATTCTAAAAAGTTTTTTGGTAATTATCAGATAATTTCTTTGATCTGCACTAAACCCTAAAGACTTAGAGGAAGAGAACTTGTGGTCAACAAGCTTCCTAGGACTGGGTCAAGTTTAGGGGAGGTCAAATTAATAGAATTATTTAATAACATATTTTCATGAACTATATCTTCAAAATCTTGCTGAAAATATAAGTCTATCAAAAGACTATTATTCTATTTTTCAGAATTTTTGTGGCTTATGAAATTGTTTTTGAAATAATATTTACTTGGGTTGGAGAATTTCTAGGACACTTAGGAAAATGTCCTTGTAGTTAACAAGGTTTCCTAGGATTGTGTTTGACTGGAAGATAAACCAAGTCAAGTACAATATTGTGTCTTCAAAAGTTCATACATTTTTCAAAATGTACTAGCATAGATTTTCAAAGTACTATCATTTTTTTATCAAAATTTTGTTTAAAAATAATATTTACTTGAGTTTGAAGAATTTCCAGGACACTTAGGAAAATGTCCTTGTAGTTAACAAGGTTTCCTAGGATTGTGTCAGACTGGAAAAGAAACCTAATCAAGTAAAATATTATGTTATCAAAACGCATAATATCTTTTCAAAAAGGTGCTTATATTTTTCAAATGCTAATATTTTTCAAAACAGTACTTATACTTTCCAAAATTGCAAATTTTTTCCAAAAACTGCATAATATCTTTCAAAGTTTCATATATTTCTCAAAAAAGTACTTGCATTTTTCAAAGATCATAATATTTCTCAAAAAGTACTTGTTGGTGCTGAAAGCACCCAAGTCAAACCTGTGTTTTGATAATGGCAACAGGGTTCAAAAGTTATGTCTTACTTGTTTTCTAACAAGTCACTCTAGTGTGCAGGAAAAGCCCTAGCGAAGGACTGCTAGGCACTTGCGAAGGAATGCCAGAGTAAAAGCCCTAGCGAAGGACTGCTAGGCACTGGTGAAGGAATGCCAGAGTAAAAGCCCCAGCGAAGGACTGCTAGGCACTGGCGAAGGAATGCCAGAGTAAAAGCCCAAGCGAAGGACTGCTAAGCACTGGCGAGGGAATGCCAGGTCGAAAAGCCCTAGCGAAGGACTGCTAGGCACCGGGCGAAGGACAGTTCGGCATTCAAGCCCTGGCAAAGGACCACCAGGCAAAAGTCCAACCAGAGGAACGGTTGGCATCAGGTAAATTCTCCCGAGAGGAGTAGGTGAGGACGCGTTCCCCGTCGAGGGAACAGTAGGCGTCGGTTCGACCTAGGGCTCCATTTTGGAGACCCAAAGTCAGAACCAAGACAGCTAAGGCTGTATAAACTAACCACTTAATGTTTTGTTGTGTTTTGGACTAACCCTGGATGCAGGACCGAAGGAACGAGTGTCTGCAGCTCAGAGAGCCTCAAAGGAGTGAGGTAACAGCTGACCAGGGTGCCCGGAGTGTCCCGGGCGCCCCCAAGGTGAACACAAAACACACAAACAAGAAGCGCACTTCGACAGTACAACCAGCGGGCGCCCCCATGCTCCCGGGCGCCCCAGCGTCCCGGGCGCCCCCAGCGTCCCGGGCGCCCCCAGTGCCAGCTACCGAAGCACACCATCGCGAAGCCAAGAAGATGGAGTTTTGACTCGGTCAATCCGGGCGCCCCGAGCACTACGGGCGCCCCCGTCAAACCTGATCCCGAAGGTAAAGGGATCAGATGTTGACCGAGCATTGTGCGGATCAACTGCCACGTGGGGGGGCGCCCCCGACGTCCCGGGCGCCCCCAGGCCCTATATAAAGGGCCCTCGACCCCAAGCTTCAAAAACAACTTCCAATCAACGCTTCTACGCTCTTCTGCTCTCGCGCTTCGCCCCGGAATCCTTCGAACTCGAGCCGACGACGTCCTGCTGCTCCGAAAAAGTTGATCTACCTCGGACGTCGGTAAAAGATCTATTTAAGTTTACTATACTGAATTCTGTAATAATTTTTTGTAAACTATTTACGCCTCATATAGAATTGCCCAAAGTAAATGGTCAACGACCGTGGGCCTTGCAGTAGGAGTCACCTAGGCTCCAAACCAAGTAAAATCGATCGTGTCTCTGTGTGATTTTGTTTTTATTAATTTCCGCTGCGTACTTGCTCTACATGTTTCCGAAAAATGATTTTCGATATTCACCCCCCTCTATCGGTTCTCTCGATCCAACAAGTAGTATCAGAGCGGGGAAGTTCAAACTTGGTGCAACCACCAGTTTGAAATTTTTTTCGGATTTTTATTTTCTTTTTCTCATTCGAATTTTTGTTAAATATTTCGTTCGAATTTTCTTTTTCCCGTTAATCGAGGTTGGTGCAACACCCCTCGCTATTTCATTTTATTCATCTCGCACTACTAATCCAAGACCTAGTCTTGGAAAATCTTTTTGTTAGTTTTCTGTTTCAGATTAAATGGCCATGCAAGAAGGATTTAGCACCGCCAGACCTCCACTTTTCAGTGGAGAAAACTTTTCCTACTGGAAAAGTCGAATGGAGGTCCACCTGAAAACTCAGGTGGACATGTGGATCATCATCCAGTCCGGACTGGAGATCCCCAAAAACGCCGAAGGAGTACCACAGACCTACTCAGAATGGGACAACGCCCTAAAACGCAAAATTGAAGTCGATGCAAAGGCGACCCAGACTCTCTAATGCGGATTAACAAAAGAAGAGCTGAATTGGGTAGGCCCCTTCAACAATGCAAAGGAGCTGTGGGCAAAGATGATCGAACTGCATGAAGGAACGTCAGACACCAAGATCAGTAAGAGGGATCTGCTCCTGAACAAACTCTACACCATCAAGATGGCCGACACTGAAACAGCAGCCCAACTCCACTCACGCATACAAGAATTGATGAACGGTCTTCACACTATAGGTCACAAGGTCGAAAACCGTGACCTAATAAGGTATGCCCTAAACGCTTTCCCTAGAAATACCTTGTGGGCATCTATGGTAGATGCATACAAGGTCTCAAGGGATCTTTCTAAAATTAAATTAGACGAATTATTTTCCGAATTAGAACTGCACGAACAAACTAACTCCAATATGGTCGAGAAAGGTATTGCCTTTTTTGCAGGAAAAACTGGAAGATCGACAAAGAAGAAAACTCAACCTGAACCCGAGTCTACCTCAGACTCAGACGCAGAAGACGAAGAAGGAGATCAATCTGAGCTGGTCCGACTGGCCCGAAGCTACTATAAAAAATTGAAGAACCAAGCCAACACATGGAGGACAAGCCGAAGAAAGGACGAACCAGCTGAACCAGCAAGTGACAAACACAAGCGCAACGTAACCTGCTATGAGTGCAAGAAAAAGGGCCACTACAAGTCAGAGTGTCCTAACCTAAAGGAGACTAAAAAGACAAGAAGAAAGAAAACACTGCAAGCAACCTGGGACGAATCTTCCTCAGAAGAAGAAGAAGAGGCACCCCAGTCAAACCAACTAGCCTTGACCGCCTCAGATGAAGTTGAGACCGAGTCTGAATCAAAAAAGGACGACGGCAAGCTAACCTTTTCAGAAGACGGTGAAATCAAGGTAAGCGGTTTTAATAAACGTCAATTAAACGAACTTATCTCTTATCTTTCTCGAGATTTGGCGAAAGCCAAACTCCGAGTCGAATCCCTCCGACAGGAAGTAAAACTCCTGAAAGAGGGAGCTGACTCTAAATCATTAACCGAGAACGTTCAAGAAGGAACTCCTACTCAAGTTGAAAAACTTGAGAAAGAAAACTCCTCCCTGAAAACTCAGGTTAAGGATCTTAGAGCGGCCTTAGAACGATTTACTTCTGGTTCCAAAAATCTTGACATGATTCTTGGAAAACAGAAGTCCGTTCTAAATCGATCCGGACTTGGCTACAGAACCAAATCCCGACAAAAATCGTATTTTGCTGTACTGAATCAGTCCAGAGGTAAAGTTCAGGCATGGGTACCTAAACTGTGCCTGAACAAACCAACTGGATCAAATGAGTATTGGATCCCCAAGGACAAGATTCACATCTTGCCTAATCATTATCGTGGCTATAGTCCAGGGGGAGCCAAATTGAAAACTATCTTTATTGTTAAATAGAATTATATTCTTGCAATTTGCCTGATTGATTGTTTATTTAAATTTCTGCAATTTACCATGCTTAGACTTAGGTTAGTATAAGGACAGAACAAACTTAACTGAAACTTGAAAACATAGTATTGGGTGGAGGTGAGATGATAGTACGTTAGGGAAACCAATTCTAATAAGATCAAGTTCACTTGGTCTCTTTAGACTGGTGAAACTAGCAGAAGCTACCGATCCAAAATCCAAACTAGTTAGACCAGAACTTTTTCAAAAATTAATTTTGAAAATGAAATTTCATTAAACGGCTTTGTCAAGGAAAGGGTTGATGATCCAATAAGGCTGCGGCCAAAGAAGGCCTAGTGCCTCGCCAAGACCTGAAAGCCAATTTTTGAATTTCAAATTCAAATTACTTTTTGTTAAATTCAAATCTAACACAAACTTTCAGTTAAGTATAGATTCAAACATCTCCTATCAAAATAAATTGAAATGTTTTCAAAAATTAATTAAGATTTTCAAAATAAATCATGGCTTTCAAAATAATTTTACTTAACAAAACCTGTCTCACAAAACCTATAAGGCTAACGTGATTGAAAACCCTAGATTTGGGTGAGACAGTAGGATTAAGACTCAATTAGAAATGCTTTGATGCCTATATTATGAGTCAATCATGTAGTTAAGATCACAAGTCAAACCATGGTCAACATGGTCAAACTAAAGGTAAACCTGGTCAAACCATAGTCAACATAGTCAAACCATGGTCAACATAGTCAAACCATATCAAAGCAGTCAAACCATGGTCAAACCATGGTCAAACCAATTAAACCATGGTCAAACGATGACAAGACACAAAACTTGTCTCATTGCTACAGTCCCGGGCGCCCGTGACTCCTCGGGCGCCCCTACCCCACCTTTTCTTACTCCCTAGGCAAAAAGCTAACTTTTCTTTTGACCAGGGCGCCCGGAACCACGCGGGCGCCCCCATCTCTCTCAATGCAGCAAAAGCTGCAAACACACCCTGTTGAGGGCGCCCGGAGTGTCCCGGGCGCCCCCAACCAGTCAAAGGTACTACCTTTGGCAGTATCCACTGACCAGGGCGCCCGGAAGCTCCCGGGCGCCCCCGTTAATGTGCCTATATAAGGCACCCGAATTCCCCTTCTCTTCCCACACCAAAATCAACTCCCTTCTTCACTTCTTTCCCTCCAAGGAGATCTTGCAAGTCTTCATCCTCAACCATGCCTCCCCGAGCCGCCCGGTATAATTTTCACTTTTATTGCATTTTAATTTATTTTTTTTTGCAATATCATCATGCTTTTTTAATTTCCTTAACTTAGAAGACGCCGACCAAACCCGGCCAACCCCGGTGCCGAACCAAGTCCTGACCCTAGGTTCCCTACCCTAGAGTTATGTAACAAGTTTGCACAAACCATTTACAAGCCTATTAAAACAAGCTATCTTAATAGGCACTTCTTTACCCAATCATGCCCCTAGCCATGAATGTTATCAACTTCTATCAATTAGATAATCTTGTCTTTTGCACCCATACCATTAATGAATCTTTATGTGCAGAGTTCTACAATAATATAATTCGACAAGATAATCTAATGTTTCACACTACTATCCAAGGAATACCTCTGTCTATCACCCCTACTTTGTTGAACCGATTCCTTGGACTGCGACCCTCTCAGTCCACATTTTGCTGCTATCCACCTAGGAATCCTCCATTTGATCCTCCCTATTCTCACATTACCTTAGACACCATCCACTCCTATTTCTATAGGGAAGGACTCCCCGCGAACAGACGATTCCAAGCCGTTGAACTTCAAGCACAGGACTATGCCCTGTACAGAGTCCTGGTCCGCTGTATTTTACCCCTCTCCACTAGAGATCTCGGTACCATGCGACCTTTTCATGCTTTCCTTTTGTATGCCCTAGTCCATCACCTTGACATAGACATTGGCCTACACATGTTTCATACTATCCTACATGCGTCCAATGTCACGACCCAGGGACGAGTGCGCACTCCATTCTGCCACATCATCACCTCTCTCCTTCATCACCACGGTCGTGACATAACCGTAGGTGAAATAACTGCTATGACCGACTTTGACGAAATAGGATTTAGGAATTTTTCGTTAGCGGGTCTAGAGGTATCGGCCACCGGGGTTCTGAGTTGGAGACGACAGCAGGCCGGGGCTCCGATCGGTTCAGACGAGGAGGTTGAGATCGACGTTGAGGATCTGGCAGCAGCAGCCCGAGCGCACATCGACGAGCCCGCTCCACCGACACTCTACGAGAGAGTGACACATTTAGAGACACAGGTTCAGAGTCTCCGAGAGGAGGTCGAGGACTATCACATCGAGCAGATGGACGCTCGTAGGGCCGACTGAGAAGTGGCTGATGCTCGATACATCGAGCAGAGGGACGCTCGAAGGGCCGATCGAGAATGTAACGACCCGGAAAATTCTTAATATTTTCTTAAAATATTGAGCATGTCTAAATAATTTTTCGAGGGACCTAGAAATATTTATATAAAAGTTGGCCTAGAAAATCCATGTTTTCTCATTTAAATTGGGAAAAAGGGCTCTAATGGGCCTTATATGGGCTTTTTAGTACCATAATTATTGGTGGATTTTAGGTGAAAATTAGTATAGATATAAAGGGGTTTTAATGAGAAATATTTACATAATTATGGGGGAATTTTTAAGGAATTTTCGGAATTTATAGAAAAATAAATAAAAATAAAAATAGAAAAATTAGTGCATGGACCAAGAATTAAACCTTGGACCTCTTTAACAACCATGTATGCTTTAACCAACTCACCTAGCAAGGGATTTCTATGAGGAAATGAAGTGGATATAGGTTAAGACTTAGAAGAAGATGAAGAGTCATGGAGAGACTCTTCATTTGCCTACTTGATGAGTTATAAAGAGGGGGGTTTGGGAGTTACTTCTTCCTTCCATCAATTGCATTTTCTTCCTCCCTCCTCCCTCATCCTAGCCGAACACCACAAGGGTGGTTCTCCCTTGGAAAAGCTCCACAAGAAGGTCCTATCACCAAGATCTAAGGATTTTCCAAGGATACAAAGGCAAGGGGGTTCAAGGGTCCAAAGAAATTACAATTTTCTTCTCTTTTAAGGTCTAAAAATCAAGATCCACCAAGGTAAGACTCCCTCACCTGTGGTATAATGGTTTTTCTTGAAGATTTATATGATATGAAAGTCTTGTATGTGATGTTTATGTTGGAAAACCAAAGGAAACCCATGAACCTAACCTTATAGGTTTTGGCCACCATGGGTTCTTGGTCTATAATGATGATAAAAATCTTCATAATGTAGTCTAATGTGTTCTCATGATGTTTAGAGATTAAATATAATTTTTGAGAATTTTTGGGGTACCCTAGGATCCCCTAGGGTTTCGGCCATCCCATGAATCCATGGGTAGAGTTGAACTTAAACCCTCAAGCATGTGGTTTGTGTGTTATCATGATATAAGGGAGATTGAGGGGGGCTTATGTGAACTTTTACAAGGCATTGTGACCTCCACAAGTTTCGGCCAAGTTGGACCTAGGGCAATAAGTTAGGGATTTCCCTCAAGCAAGGGTCCCAATGGCTTCATGGTAGAGTATGTTTGGTGTTAATGTTTGATTGGGGATTTTATGGAATTTTTCCATGAACCCATGGCCTTGTAGGGTTTCGGCCAGCACATGGAAAGAGGGCTAAAGGTTAGGGATAACCCTAATTATGAGCCCTAATGGCCTCCCATGGTCTTATAAGTAAAGTATGGTTGGTTCCTTACCTTATGCTATGTTACATGATTAATGGAATGATGGAATCTAGCCCTATAGGTTTCGGCCAAGCAAAGGAATTTAGGGTTTATAAGGAGTTAGGGTTCAAAGAATGATGGTTTATGCTTACCATGAAGTATATATATATGTATAGGTTCAAGCATGTGGTAGAAATCATGTTACCAATAACCCTAAGTTTAATCACCATGTTTTATGTTTTATGTCTTATGTTTATGATTGGATGCCATGCTTAATAGGGTTATTTATGAATGTCTTATGTTTATGCCATGTACTTGGATGGTAGGTAGCATGTTTATGGAAGTCCTACCTATGTATGCTTATGTTAGGTAGAGAACCATGCTATGTTATATGCTCATGTTATGTTAAGAACCATGCTATGTTATATGCTCATGTTATGTTAAGAACCATGCTATGTTATTTTGTTAGGTTTATGTTCATGATAAGAATGATGCCATGATAAGTATGTTATGTTTATGTTCATGATGAGAATGATGCCATGATAATTATGTTAGGTTTATGTTCATGATAAGAATGATGCCATGATAAGTATGTTATGTTTATGTTCATGATAAGGATGATGCATGCCATGTTTTATGAATGATGATGCATGCCATGTTTTATGAATGATGATGCATGCCATGTTTTATGAATGAAAGATGATGCTTATGTCTTTAAGGCATAAATATGCTAAACGGCACGGTCGATGGTCGACGGTACGACGGTCGTGAGGACCGGTAAATGGGTCGGTAGACGGGTCGAGCCGTAACAAGTTATGTTATGTTAAAAATGCCATGAATGTCTTATGAATGATGAAGCATGTAAAGTATTTTACTTTATGAATGGGCTTGTACCGGACCGAAGTATGGGTCCAAGGGATGGGCACCTTAAGAACGCCCCAGTTCTGGACTACCGACTATGCTGTCCACGGTTCTGGCACTACCGTAGCTGTGCAACAGGGATGGGCACCTTAAGAACGCCTCGGTTCGGGGACTACCGACTATGCTGTCCTTACCCTAGTAGGTCGAGGCTAGCTACCTCGTACTTACTTAGGGATGCGCGCTTATAATGTATGTATGTGGTACAAGCCAGGGCCCAATGATATGATGAATATGTTTAAGCATTTAAAAGTATGTTTTTAAAAAAAAGGTTAAGCATCCTTATGTATATGCATTCCCCTCATGCATTCATTCATGTTATGCATTATGCTATGTTAACAAGAGTTGATGCTTACTCTTCATGTTAAGAATGATGCATGAGAAGAATTGATCTATGCCATGATTATGATAAGAGTATGCTCATATGCTTTGATAAGAAGTATGCCTATGTATTATGTCATGCTAGGAACGTTTATGATGTTTATGATTATACCATGTAGCATGTCATGTTTAGAATGTTTACTATGTTTACGTTTATGCCATATCTCATGCCATGATAGGAATGTTCACTTATGTTTATGATCATGCCATGTTCAATATATGATAAATGATTCAAGTTGTTATGTCCTAAGTAGAGCACTAAGTATGTTGATGTTTTATGTGCTCATTATGAGATGATGAATGGTTTTTGTGAGTAGGAAAGAGTCTTACTAAGCCTATGTGCTTATAGTTTATTTCTTATACCGCAGATCATTCAAGGGGACAATGATAGAAGCAGCAGGAGGGCATCTTGTGTGTGGTAGTGACTTGGCCCAGGAAATCATATGTTTATCATTTATGCTAGAACTTGACTTTGGTCTCTTATATGCTTGAATGCTTGAATAATGACTTATGGAACTCTATGATATGATGTTAAGTATGACATGATATGACATGATATGATGTTTAAGTATGAAGTCAATATGCCAAGGTTCCTATGTCATTATGTTAAGGATGTTAGTAGGGCATATATAAGTTAAAGTTATTCCGCTGCCTTATGATGTCTACATGCCTTAAGTCTGTTAACGTAACGCCGCTATGAAAAAAAAAGCGGGCGTTACAGAGAAGTGGCTGATGCTCGATACATCGAGATGATGGCACGATTCGATTCATGGCACCCCGGTCCCTCGTCTTAGATCTGATTACATTGTACTATTAGCTATCTGACTGCCCCTACCTAGTAGGGTTGACTTATGTTTTGACCTGTATGACTGTTATGTTTTTCTTTATTGACCTGTGGAATTAAGTACTTATTTCATTTGACTATCTAAGTAGTTAGGATTGTGTTCTGTAGAATAGATTAACTCTACTCTTGATTCCTTTTTTATTTACAAATCAGTTTCTAAAAGAATTTGAAAAACTATTTCAATTAATTTCAAAATCAGTTTTTTTACTTAGTTTTATTTCAAAATTTCCCCCTTTCAAAACTAGGGTCTTTTTCGTAAATGGACTTAGCCTAGGCCCTAACCCTAGAACTGCATGCACCTATAGATTTAGAAGCCAGCATCTCACAAGCACCTTAGGATAGTTTTGATTGATAACCTAGAAAGGGTTGAGATGCTTAGGTCTTTGCCTTAATTCAAGATGCTTTAAGTCAGTGCATCTGCAGTAATTGGGGCACTAAATACATCTTTTACAGCAATCAAGTTAAGTGTCAAGTTTAGAAAATCTAACTTGAACAGAAACACTTAACTTGACTAACCCTAGTCAAAGCTACTGTTTATAACAGTTAGTGAATAACTAATTGGGTTAGACAGGTCCCTACAAGAGAAAATCAACTGCTTTGGTTCAAGTCTTATCATGAATTGGTTCAGTATAGCAAAATCATTTAAATATTTTTATGAAATTTATTTCAGTGATGAAGTTTAATTTCTGCTGTATTTATCTGTTTTTTTGATATATGGCAAAGGGGGAGAGATAGAAAAAGAGAGAGTTTAGTTAAAATTTTCTATCCCAAAATTTTTTTTTTCAAAAACTCTCCTTTATTCAAAAAGTACCAAGTTCTAAAAATTTTCTAAGTTTTCAAAAATTTCTAAGTACTTAAGTTTTCTCTTTCAAAATTTTCTAAGTTTTTTTTACTTAAGCTTTTCGAAAATAATTAAGCCTCTCAAGAATTCACTAAAGTTTTTTTAAAAGTTTTCAAAAGCTTTTTCAAAATTTTCTTACTTAAGCTTTTCGAAAATAATTTCTAAAATTACTTAAGCTTCTTAAGAATTTACTAAAAGTTTTTACTTAACTTAATGTTTTCAAAACTTTTGAGTACTTTAAACTTAAGAAGTATTTTTCTAAGTACTTAAAGCTGTTCAAAACTTTACTAAGTACTTAAGATTTTCTTACTAAGTACTTAAATTAATGTTTGCAAAACTTTTTGAGTACTTTAAACTTAAGGCTTCAAATTTTTTTGGTACTCTAAACTCATTTTAAACTTAAAAGATTTCCAAAGTACCTGAACTTAAGTTTTCAAAGTACAAAATCATTCTAAGTAAATGTTTTTCTTAACCCCACGAATTTTTGAAAAATCTAGGGGGAGATTCTCTCCAGGGGAAGGAAACAAAATTTAACTTTTTCATGGTTTGATTAAACTTAACTTTTTGAACTAGGGTTGCCATAAATCAAAAAGGGAGAGATTGTTGGTGCTGAAAGCACCCAAGTCAAACCTGTGTTTTGATAATGGCAACAGGGTTCAAAAGTTAAGTCTTACTTGTTTTCTAACAAGTCACTCTACTGTGCAGAAAAAGCCCTAGCGAAGGACTGCTAGGTAATGGCGAAGGAATGCCAGAGTAAAAGCCCTAGCGAAGGACTGCTAGGCACTGGCGAAGGAATGCCAGAGTAAAAGCCCTAGCGAAGGACTGCTAGGCACTGGCGAAGGAATGCCAGAGTAAAAGCCCTAGTGAAGGACTGCTAGGCACTGGCGAAGGAATGCCAGGTCGAAAAGCCCTAGCGAAGGACTGCTAGGCACCGGGCGGAGGACAGCTCGGCATCCAAGCCCTGGCAAAGGACCACCAGGCAAAAGTCCAACCAGAGAACGGTTGGCATCAGGTAAATTCTCCCGAGGGAGTAGGTGAGGACGCATTCCCCGTCGAGGGAACAGTACGCGTCGGTTCGACCTAGGGCTCCATTTTGGAGACCCAAAGTCAGAACCAAGACAGCTAAGGCTGTATAAACTAACCACTTAATATTTTGTTGTGTTTTGGACTAACCCTGGATGCAGGACCGAAGGAACGAGTGTCTACAGCTCAGAGAGCCTCAAAGGAGTGAGGCAACAGCTGACCAGGGGGCCCGGAGTGTCCCGGGCGCCCCCAAGGTGAACACAAAACACACAAACAAGAAGCGCGCTTCGACAGTACAACCAGCGGCACCCCCGTGCTCCCGGGCGTCCCCGCTGCTCCCGGGCGCCCCCAGCGTCCCGGGCGCCCCCAGTGCCAGCTACCGAAGCACACCCTCACGAAGCCAAGAAGATGGAGTTTTGACCCGGTCAATCCGGGCGCCCCGAGCGCTCCGGGCGCCCCGGTCAAACCTGATCCCGAAGGTAAAGGGATCAGATGTTGACCGAGCATTGTGCGGATCAGCTACCACATGGGGGGGGCGCCCCCGATGACCCGGGCGCCCCCAGGCCCTAAATAAAGGGCCCTCGACCCCAAGCTTCAAAAACAACTTCCAATCAACGCTTCTACGCTCTTCTGCTCTCGCGCTTCGCCCCGGAATCCTTCCAACTCGAGCCGACGACATCTTGCTGCTCCGAAAAAGTTGATCTACCTCGGACGTCGGTAAAAGAGTTATTTAAGTTTACTGTACTGAATTCTGTAATAATCTTTTGTAAACTATTTACGCCTCATATAGAATTGCCCAAAGTAAACGGTCAACGACCGTGGGCCTTGGAGTAGGAGTCGACCAAGGCTCCGAACCAAGTAAAATCGATCGTGTCTCTCTGTGATTTTGTTTTTATTAATTTCCGCTGTGTACTTGCTCTACGTGTTTCCGAAAAATGATTTCCGATATTCACCCCCCCCTCTATCGGTTCTCTCGATCCAACAGTACTTGCATCTTTCAAAAGCTCAATTTATCTCAAAAGTACTTGAAAAATCTTTTCTAAAATTTTTCTAAGGAAAATTTTTCAGATCAAACACTTTCTTACAAATACAAAATATTTTTCAGAATTGCACAATACTTTTCAAAATGGATTTATTCTAGAAATTTAAGTACTTAGTATTACTATGCTTTTAAAAATTTATACTAAGTATTTTTCAAAAGAACAAAATATTTTCATTGTTGGTGCAAGAGTTTTTTGTTTTTTTTTTATGTATGACAAAGGGGGAGAGATGCACCTTAAGTTAGAAAAAAAAATTTTCTCTTTCCAAAGGATCAAAAAAAAAATGTTTTTCAATAAGGGGGAGAGTTTCCTATTTTTCCCTAGAGGATCAAAAATAGATTTTCAAAACTTAGATTATTTTTTATTTGATCCCAAGAGTTAAAATTTAGCCCTTTCAACCAATCTAACTTAAGATATTGGCAAACATCAAAAAGGGGGAGATTGTTGGTGCAAGTTACATAAGTGATGTCCTCCTCTAAGTGTTTTAATGTTTGACAATATACTTAAGTCAGTGATACATCAAACAAGAGAAGGGGAGTTAAGAGAGGAGTAACAAAATGGACCAAAGTCCTAGTAACTCTAGGCAATAAGTCCTAGTTCGAAGAATTGGGCACTAAGTCCTGATCATGGATTGGACACTAAGTCCTGGCAAAGGGCTAGGCACTGAAGACCTGCTCGGATGGTGGGCATGAAGTCCTGGTCGAGGACTGGGTAAGAAGACCTGGCCGAGGGTTGGGCACTGAAGACCTGGTTCGAGGAATTGGGCACGAAGACCTGGCCGAGGGATGGGCATCGAAGTTCTGGACTTAGGGTTTGGGCATGAAGTCTTGGTCCGAGGGACTGAGCAACTTAGCTGAGCGATGACTAAGGATAGAAGTAGAGACAGGTCGAGATTCGGACGTCTCGAGATTCGAGAGTGTCGGAGCCTAAGTAAAAGTCCACCCGAGGACTGGGTGGCAACCGGCTCCTGAAAGGAGTAGGTGAAAGGCGCGTTCTCGGGGGTGGGAACTTACGTCGGTTCTACCTAGAGTTTCATGGAAATCCGAAGTCAGAATAAGTCCTTAAGGCTAATATTGTGTATATATTTGCTTTGTATTTGTGTGTCTTGCAGGTACCATGAACCGGAGACAAAGCAAGCAAAGGGCTGGAAAACAACCAAGCCAGGTGCCCCCATCAATAGGGGCGCCCAGATCAAAGAATAAAAACCAAATTTCTGCTGGAAGCTTTGAAGCCAGGTGCCCAACATGATCCAGGAGCCCAGGTCAAAGAAGGAAATGTCAGTTTCGTGAAGAAAGTAGAATAGGCTTCCATTCAGGCGCCCGGGATGATACAGGCGCCCAAGTTGAAAGCTGTATTTGCTGTTTCAAGTTCAAAATAGAGATAAGCTTTCATTCAAGTGCCTGGGAGGTCTGGGGCATTGATAAGTGTTATTTTATTGATTATTTTAGTTGCCAAAATCCATGTTTGACCAATGTTTTTCTTGCTTAATTGTGAATTTACCCTAGGTTCTAGGACTTACTTCTATTTTGGACTTAATTGCAAATCTTTATATTTTTGAATTAATTAGCCACTAAATTTTT
This sequence comes from Boesenbergia rotunda, assembly GCA_024364735.1. NCBI lineage: Eukaryota > Viridiplantae > Streptophyta > Magnoliopsida > Zingiberales > Zingiberaceae > Boesenbergia > Boesenbergia rotunda. The sequence goes on along the minus strand of JAGFNQ010000346.1, from coordinate 53,353 downwards.
GATCTATTTTTGTAGGCATGAAAGGATCATGGACCTAGGTCAGGCTGGGTCAAACTTGAGTCAGAATTGGACCCGGATCGAGTGATAAAGCTTCGGATTAATCTGGGTCGTCCGATTCAAAAATGGCTAGATCTGAGCCATCTAGGACCATCTGAGGCAATCCGAGCTAGGGTCAGGGTTAATCAAGCACTCTGATCAAGATCTGAAGGTTTCATCCAAATCAAAGATCATTCGATCGTTGGATCGAGCTCAGAGGGTTCTAGACTGTCCATTCAAAGATTAGGTTGATCTGGACCATCCGTTACAGATCTGGAGGATCCGAGCTACCCCGAGGTTGATCTTGACACTTGATCAACATCATCAAAGTTTGGTTCAGATCGGACAAAGATCAGCCGTTGGATTTTCTCAAAACAATCTGGGTCGTTCATTCTTAAGTATTTAATCAAGATTTCCTCCCTTTGCATAGCATCGCGTCTTCTTCGCCTTAACGCTCCTTCTTTGCTGTTCTTCATTTTTTTTCTTCGATTTTTCTTCATCTAAGGGGTGCGACCCCTCAATTCTTTGTTTAGATCAATTACTAGGTCATTGGGAAGGTTTCTCGGTGATGTTCCAGCTCGAATTCTGCCCAAGAACAGAGCTTCTTGAGGTTTCCGTAGCTCTGCCATCTGATTTCGTCAACATTGGTTGTGCACCTTCTTCATCAATCCGAGCTATCTGGAGGGGTTCCCTGGATTGCTTGGATCATCCACAAGCATCATCGCAATCAGGCGTAGCTGGATTGAAGGATTTGGATGGGTTTTCGGATTTGAGCAGACGCTGAGTTTGATTTGATCCACAGAGACAGTTCCCATCGATTTGTGGAGCTTACGGGTTCGAGGCTTGCCCTTGCGTGACGAACAAGGAGTTCTTGAGCTAGGGAAGGATTGAGGAGTAGTTTTTGTTGGTGCAAGTTGCATCAATGATGTTCTCCTTTAAGTGTTTTAATGTTTGACAATACACTTAAGTCAGTGATACAATGAACAGACAAAGGGGAGCAAAGGAGAAGTAAACTAAGCTGAAGAAAAGTCCTAGTTAATCTAGGCATCGAAACCCTAAGTCCCAGTGAAGGGCTGCTGGGCACCTAGCGAAGGGCTGCTAGGTATCGAAACCTTAAGACCTAACGAACGGCTGCTAGGCACCTAGCGAAGGGCTGCTAGGTATCGAAACCATAAGACCTGGCGAAGGGCTGCTGTGCACCTAGCGAAGGGCTGCTAGGTATCGAAACCTTAAGACCTAGCGAAGGGCTGCTAGGCACCTAGCGAAGGGCTGCTAGGCATAGAAGACCTAGCGAAGGGTTGCTAGGCACCTAACGAAGGGCTGCTAGGAATAGAAGACCTAGCGAAGGACTGCTAGGCCCCTGTAAGGACTGCTAGGGAATGAAGACCTGGCGAAGGACTGCTAGGCACCTGGCGAAGGACTGCTAGGTAATGAAGTCTTGGTCCAAGGGACTGAGCAACTTAGCTGAGCGATGACTAAGGACAGGAGTAGAGACGGGTCAGGGTTTGGGCGTCTCGAGGTCCGGAGGTATCGGAAGCTATGCAAAAGTCCACCCGAAGGACTGGGTGGCAACCATCTCCTGAAAGGAGTAGGCGAAGGGCAAGTTCTCGGGGATGGGAACTTGTGCCGGTTCGACCTAGGGTTTCGTGGAGATCCGAAGTCCGAACCAAGTCCTTAAGGCTAATATTATATGCATATATGCTTTGTATTTGTGTATCTTGCAGGTACCAAGATAGGAAGATAAAGCAAGTGGCTGCCAGCCTTGAAGCAGGGCGCCCCCAGCAGTGGGGGCGGCCCCATGCATCCAGGGCGCCCCCAACAGTGGGGGCGCCCCCAGCCAAAGAGCAAATGCAGTGTTATGGTGAAGCAGGCAGAACAGGTGTCAAGCAGGGCGCCCGGAGCGTCCGGGGCGCCCGGAGCGTCCGGGGCGCCCGGAGCATCTGGGGCGCCTGGGTTCAAAGCTGTTTTGGAGGTTTCAAGTCCGAAACACAGATAAGCCCTCATGAGGGCGCCTGGAAGGTCCGGGGCGCCCTGGTCAAAGGTTTTATCAGCTACGGCGAGGTCAGCGCAGGGATAAGGTTTGGCCGGGTTTATCGGGGCGCCCCCAGCGTCCAGGGCGCCCCCAGGAGGCCTATATAAGGGGTTCGACCCCTCTGCTTCAACAACAACTTCCAAGAGTGATTCCAAGCATTCTGACTGACGACAACGCGCTAGAGACGAGGCTCTACGACTGGGAGGCTCCAGGAGGAAATGCGCGGCACTTCGGAGGTCCAGATCGGCCGAGCTTCAGACTTTGTCTTGTTGGTTTGCTTTTATTTAATTCCGCACTTAATTTTATTTATCTTTTGATTGTAAACATGCACTGTAAGTCGGGTTTCTCCGCCTCCGGAAAGTCCGGGATGGAGACCAATAGTGGACGGGTGTTCCCGTGCATAGGCCTTGGATGTACTGACCCTGGGGGGTCAGGAACCAAGTAAAAATCCCGCAGTGTCCCTGTGTCTGTTTATTTTCGTTCTACTTTACTTTTCTGCTGCACTAACTCTCTGAGTCCAGAACGACAATCGAAAGTCTTACGAAGGTTTCACGAGAAATATTTGAACGGTCGATATTCACCCCCCCTTTATCGACGGCACTGGTCCTACAATTGGTATCAGAGCCGAGCCGCTCTTCACCGGACTAACCGCCGACGGAGCAACGACGCCAGGAGTTAAGGGGGAGCTCAGGGGTGAATCAGGTATATTTTATTTAAATGTCTATTTTTAAATTTCATATTATGTGTTTTACATGCAGGGAGAGAGGGCACAATAAAAATCAGTGCCCTACTCGTAAGACTCGATCTTCATCACTGGTGGCGAAGGGGGCACCAGCGCCAGGAGTCCGGATAGATAAAAGCCACATCAGATGTTTTAAATGCGAGAAGTATGAACACTACAAAAATAAGTGTCCGGCCAAGGTACGTAAGATTTATGTTCAGAAAATTTTCAAATCTTCTACACCTTCGTATGTAAATTGTTTAGACAATGTTACTGAAAAATTGAACTGTGTAAGTAGTCAAATCAATATTCTGAATGATCAATTAGGAAGTGTAAATAATGTTAAAATATCAGAAATTAATTGTTTAATTTTTAATATTAATTCAAAAATTACTGAAATTAATTCTAAAATTAGATCTGGTGATACTACTGGTACTCCTGAAATTAAATCAGATAATGTTAAAATTCTTGATGATAATTCCGAAATTAATCTTAATTTTAACTCTGATAATTCTGAATTAAAATCTGAAAATCTCTTAGATAATTATGAATTCAAATTTGAAAACCCTTTGTACAAACCTGAACCCAAATTTGAAAATCCTTTAGATAGTTATGAATTTAGAATTGAAAATTCTAAGGATGATAAGGATAATTCTAAAGATAATTCTAAGGATAATTCTGAAGATAATAAGGATAATTCTAAGGATAATAAGGATAATTCTAAGGATAATTTTGAGGATAATAAGGATAATTCTGAAGATAGTGGAGATGATATCTCTCTAGATAATAATTTAATTATTCCCTTAGATAATCCTAAAAAATTAACTATTGGTCCACATAACACCACCTACATTGAGGATATTGAAAGATCTAATGTTGAGGAGGACATGGAACTATCCAAGATAAAGGCCATAATGAATAAAAATTACAAAAATTCAAATGAATCAAAATTATTAGAAAAACTTGAAAAGAAAGATAAAGATGAAGAAGAAATTTTCAAAATAATGAAAATGATGAATTTAAACCCTCAATTATTAATTCAAATTAATTAAATTTTAAATTCAAATTAATTAAATCTTAATTATTCAAATTTGAATTATTTAAATTTTAAATTCAAATTAATTAAATGTTAATTATTCAAATTCGAATTAATTAAATTCAAATTAATTAAATCTTAATTATTCAAATTCGAATTAATTAAATTTTAAATTCAAATTAATTAAATCTTAATTATTAAAATTTAAATTTATTAAATCTTAATTCAAATTAAATTCAAATTAAATTAAATGCAAATTAAAATTAAATTCAAAATTAAATTCAAATTAAATTAAGTTCAAATTCCAATTAAATTAGATTCAATTTAAATCCTAATCAATTCAAACTTAAATTAATTCAACATCAATTAATTCAAACTTAAATTAATTCAACATCAATTAATTTCTAATTAATTCAACATCAATTAATTCTTAATTAACCTGAATCCAACTAAAATCTTAAATAACTTAAACTCAAACTAAAATAAAATTTTACCCAAACTGTAACAATTAAAATTAATAACATTAAATATGTCAAAGTGGGTTGGCATATTCGCAGGTTCATACGACATGTATCAAATTGGGAATTTGATACATTTTTAGAAACTTAAATAAAATGATTTGAATTGTTTGACTCATGCATAATTGACATGCCATGCATTTGCTACTTCTCTTAAATATATGACATGTCATTCATATTTAAATTATATGCATATATTAGAACGGCTATAGGAAAAAGAATAATTGAAACTTGATCAACCTAGTATTGAGTGGCGGTGAGATGATGGTACGTTAGGGAAGCCTCTTCTAATAAGGTCAAGTATACACTACTTGGTCTCTTTAGATTGGTGAAACTAGCCGAAGCTACCGATCCAAGACCCAAACTAGTTAGACCAGAATTTTTCAAAATGTAATTTTGAAAATGAAATTTCATTAAAAGGCTTTGTCAAGGAAAGGGTTGATGATCCAATAAGGCTACGGCCAACGAAGGCCTAGTGCCTCGCCAAGACCTGGAAGCCAATTTTTGAAATTCAAATTCAAGTTACATCTTGTCAAATTCAAATCTAACACAAGCTTCAATTAAATCTTAGAATTAAAAATAAATTAAGAAAAATGATTCAAGCATCTCACAATACACCTATAAGGCAACCATGCTTGTTGTATTGATACATCTAAAATGGGTGAGATGTTAAGGACTAATGAATTAAAAAGTATTTTTCAAAATTATTTTTCAAAATTATTTTTCAAAATTATTTTTCAAAATTATTAGAATATTTTCCTAAAAATATATTTTCAAAATAGTGCTTCAACATAATAATGATTTTATGGAATTCATGCTTGTCTGATTGAATATACATATTATATGTTTTCAAAAATTATTTCTTTTCAAAATTGTCTGACTCACTCAATTAGACACAAGCCTCTTAGGACAACAATAAAGTTCCTTAAGGCACTTAGTTAGAGTCAAACGGTGTTGGATGCAGGGGGAGTGTTTTGGTCTTTTTATTAAAAATATTTTTCGAAAACTGAACCTTAATTTCCATCACACATGTTTTCAAAATTATCTTCTTTCCAAATTGTGGCTTCAAAAATTTATCTACTTGAAAATTACCACTCATTTGATTTTGATGAACTTTAAAGACACAGAGGAAGTGTTGAGGCAATCGACCCTTTAAATGATTGGAAGATCATGGTTTTGATGTGTGGGCGAATAGGTTTAAAGTTAGAGTGTTATGTTGTATTTGATTTGTGTGATTGAGTTTGCAGGACTTGGAGAATCACACTTGGTGGACCTATCCGAGGGACGAGAGCCGAGGGAGGAGAGCTCCAAGGGCAAGCCGGGAAGTGGACTTCAAAGGGAACACGTGAAGGGTGGCATGGAGGCAAGCCAAGGGAAGGCTTGTGTGCGCATTCGAGGGACGATAGCCAGAGGAAGAGGACTTCAAGAGGCGAGCCAAGGGAGCAGACCTGAAGGCACATGCGAAGGAGAAGGTTTGGAGTGGCTGAAGCTGAGCTGGGAGGCAGGGAAGTCGACTGGCCTGAAGGCAGTCGACTGCCAAAACCCACAGAGAGTTCGCAGCCTCGGATCAGTCAACTGGCCTTGGGGCAGTCGACTGGTATACCCCAAAACTAGCCGTTGGCTAGCTGTTTGCTAGCCGTTGGCCGACATTTAATGCCGGGCCAGTCGACTGCCCTCGGGGCAGTCGACTGGTGCGAGTCTGGACAGACTGCGAATCTGTCCTTTTCACTTATAAAAGGAGGCCTCGTTACATGTGTCTGTTCAATTCCGTACAGTAACGAAGTGCTGCCAAATTGTAGAGTGATTCCTTGCTTCCTCCATCATCTTTCTACACCTGTAAAGAGGAAGCTTTTGCTGTAAAGGTTTCTCCACCTCAAGGAGACTTTTCGATAGTGAAAAGTGGTGCTCGCGGCGTGGATCCTTGGATTAGTCACCCATCTGGGTGGATACCAAGTAAAAGAATTTTTGTTAGCATTGTTATTGTCTTTTGCATATTATTTCTGCTGCGCTAACATCTTTGTAGAGATCAAAACGATCCAAGAAAGTGCATTCACCCCCCCTCTGCACGCCTACATCGATCTATCAGTTGGTATCAGAGCAAGGTTCATTTTGGAAAATCTAACAATCAACCAGAACATTTGTAATGGCGTTTCAAGAGGGTTACTCCACTGCACGACCACCATTCTTTGACGGCAACGACTTCACATACTGGAAAGGTAGAATGCAGTACTATCTTATGAATGACATAGAAACTTGGATAAGTGTTGCAGATGGCTTCGAGGCGCCCGTCGATGAAAGAGGAGATCCTACCCCTATGAGAACATGGTCTAAAGAAGTGATGAAAAGGGCGCAGTCAAATGCCAAGGCCACCACTACACTGCAGTGCTGGCTCTCAAAGGAGCAACTGAACAAGGTGGGGCCATTCAAGAGCGCCAAAGAGCTATGGGACAAGTTGGTAGAACTGAACGAGGGGTCAAACGAGTCCAGAAGAGCGAAGAAGGACTTGTTGGTGGCCCAACTGCAATCCCTCTCCATGAAGAGCAATGAGACCGTCAGTCAGCTGCATGGAAGGGTAAAGGAAGTAATCAACGAGCTCCATGTAATTGGAGAGAAAATCGAAAATCGGGATATCGTCAGGTATGTCTTACAAGCCTTCCCGAGAACCACCCTGTGGGCAACCATGGTTGATGCTTACAAGGTATCTATTGGGATCGGATGGCTAGAGAGGGGGGGGTGAATATAGCCAATCGCTTTTCTTTGAAGAGCTTAGCAATATTTCTGCACTTAAACTATCAGTAGAACAGCGGAAAGAGTAGAAAACAGATTATGCAGAAAATGTAATGAAAGTGAAACAAACACAACTAGCAAGATCGCTAACAAGGAGGGTTTACAAGGTTCGGGGATAACTTGCCCCTACTCCTTGGCGTGCCCTTAAGGTGGGCGATCCCTTGATCGTCGGCAGATCAAGCCCCGGTTATCACCGGATAAATCAGCAACCTCCTTCTCGGTGGAGAAACCTCTCCACAGTGTGTTTCAAACAAGAATATAGTTTAAGCACAAAGAAACAACAAGAAGGATCTTACTCAAACACTTAGCAAGGACAAAAACACAGCAAGCTTCCCTGAGCTCCACCCAGTGGCGATCTCACGCAAGAACCCTTCTTCGTGTCTTCCCACTGTCGGACTCCAAGCCTCTTGTTTTCTCCTTCAAGCGCTCAAGTATGATGATTGCTTCTTAATAGCTTGCTCAGAATGATTGAAGAACTCAAGAACAGCAAGCTTAATGTGGAGCAAAACAGAACGCAGGAACTCTAGTGCACAAGAATGAAGCCTTACTGAACACTACAACTCTCATTCCTTTTGTTTCTCCGCTAAGCAACAGATGATCTCATCTCCAGCAGCCTACAGCTGCCTCACTGCCAACGCGCCAGCTACACTAAACCCTATCTGAACTTCCTGAGCTCCCTCAGCCAAGCTTCAGTCAGCAGCTTCAGTCCTGCATCCAGCCGTTGCAACCTGTGTGGAGAAAGGGACAAACCTGCTCCAAGGAAAGCTCTCTTTGACTTCTCCTTGAGTGTTTGAAACCTCCCCTGTCACCTGAAACTTACTCAGAGTATTAGAGCAGCAAATCAAACAGCATATCAAATATCAGAGGAATGTGGCAGCGAATCGGTTGTGTTCAGTCGCGATCAGAGCGTCTGACAATGCAATTTGAATTAAAGTGATTGGTCACCGGACCGATCAGAGAGCCTCCTGATCGGTCACCAGACCGATCAGGCTGGTTCCAGACCGATCAGGCTCCGTCCTGATCGATCCCCAACGCTCAATCAGAAATCGCGATTTCTTTGAGATTCTCCTGGACCGATCACCAGACCGATCCCAGGTCGTGGATCGTTCACCGGACCGATCCACCTTTATATTGGGCAATTTCTGAGTTTCGCAGGCTAAGCCCTCTGATTGGTCACCGGACCGATCAGGCAGACTCCTGATCGGTCACCAGACTGATCAGAACCTTACCATACCGATCAGGCTCCGTCCTGATCGATCATAGAGAGGAACCTGCGACACTTGATCGTTCTCCGGAACGATCTGCACAGTGATCCTGATCGGTCACCAGACCGATCAGGAGCAGTTCAGCAAGGGAACTCAACCTCACTGCTCGCTCCTTGATCGGTCACCAGACCGATCAGGAGCCAGTCAATGGGTGAAACGCATACTCCCTGATCGGTCACCAGATCGATCAGGAGCAGCACACTAGGTTCCCAACCTCACTGTGTGCTCCCAGATCGGTCACCCGACCGATCAATCATCGCTGGATCGGTCACCAGACCGATCCACGAAGGAGCAGCGTGTCAAAATCCCTGATCGATCACCAGACCGATCCAGGGACTCAAACTCAGCCCTCCAAGCTAAGTTTCCATCCACCTTAGCCCTCCAAGCTGAGGATTTTCCATCTAACTCTCCAAGTTGGGAATTTGCACCTAACCCTCCAAGTTAGGACTTTTCACCTAGCCCTCCAAGCTAGAACTTTTCACCTAGCCCTCTAAGCTAGGACTTTTCACCCAACCCTTCCGAGTTAGAACATCATCCAACCTAGCCCTCCAAGCTAGGCACCTGACCCTCCAAGCTATGACTTTTTCACCTAATTCCCCAGGATGGGAATTTGCACCTAACCCTCCAAGTTACGACTTTTCACCTAGCCCTCCAAGCTAGGACTTTTCACCCAACCCTTCCGAACTAGGACTTTTCCAACACCTAGCCCTCCAAGCTAGGACTTTTCAACACCTAACCCTCCAGGTCAGGACTTTTCAACACCTAGCCCTCCAGACTAGGATTTTCCATCCCATGCCTGATCCCCGACCAGGACTTAATCATAATCATCATAATCAACCTAAACTAAAATCGATGTCAACACCAAAACAACAATCAGGGCCAGACTACATCAACAATCTCCCCCTTTTTGTTGTTTGACAATCCGATTTTAAGTTTAGGGATCTCAATCAATTTTCTCAACTTTGGAATCATAGGGGAATCCAAATCCTCCCCCTACAACATGATCAACCTAAACTTAACCAATCCACACTCTCCCCCTTTGTCGAACACCGAAAAGGAGCTAGAGGGGTTGTTAAGTTTTAAACAAACTCCCCCTCAAACCTAGGGGTATTCAAATCAACAAAGATGTGATAGTTTGTGGAATAACCATACGAACTCATGTGAAAAAGATATAGCAAGACATAGCAATAACATACATCATATGAGTATGAAGTATCAGATCACAGAACATGCCATAATATTCATAAGTATCAAGTAGACATGGCATTGTAAGCATGAACATGGCAATGGATCAATCATGCAGATCATAGTCATATAAACAACATGGCATCAACAATAGATATACTAATATCAGATAAGCATGTGAAACAATGTCAGATAAGTCAAAACATAAGTCATCCAGACAAGTAGCTAAATACGTGTGGCACAAGACCACAACAATCAAGTCACAGGGCATACAGCCCAAAAGTCATACAACACAGTCAAATGATAAGACAGCAGACATCCTAGCTCAAGTGTCAGTGGGAGGGTCGTCATCGCGCATGAGGTCATCCATCGTGGCATCAGTAGGAGCCAAGGACCCTAGTGCAGTACTCGAAGAAGGTGCACCTCCAGAAAATGTGTGGCTGCGCCATTCATCATACTCTGCAGCAACAGCTGGTGCACCCTGGTGATGAACTGCTTGCGGCAGCTCCCCCACTCGGTTGCGATCCTTCCACCGCAGCCCGTCGGTCCCGAGAACAATGCCGGACTGAGCAAGCATACGACGATCCAGGCGTCAGTCCTGTCGCACCATAGGTTCAGTACGACCCCGTGAGACATCGATCCCAGCGGACTGCAGCCAGGCAGTGATGATATGACCGAATGTCATATAGATCGTCTGACCAGACCTCAGACCATAAACAATGATGGAGAAATAGATGGACAGTGCTATGTCAAAATCTAACTGCAGATGCATCCCATAAAGCATCAGGCAGTGAAATGGATGGATCTCATCAAGATGCTTTGACGTAGTTGGAAGAAGACAATTTGCGATAATTTTAAACAGAACATAATCAATGGGAGATAGATGGAGAGCAGGAAATGTGGGAAATATACAGGTGTGCGCACCAGAACCCCGTGGCCTGGGGTGGCCTAGAAAATGCTCATATATGGAGTCAGGAGTGACTCCAGTAAAGGGGACAGGAAGAGGATCAGGAAGATATGGATAAAGTGAAAAATCATTCTCGAAGTGACGACAACCCAGAAATATAGTGAAGGACGATAGGGTAAAGTCAAGATCGACACCGGTGACACGGGTCTGCCACCCCGTGCCCTCCCCATTGGCCAGATTATTGTAGAATTCAGAGACCAAATCAACATTGATTGGCCTTTCCAAGAAAAGGATGTTTTGAAGCTCATAGTACTCAATGATTCCTCTCACCATAGGACAATGTTCATAAACAAAAGTTGGTCCACTGACCGA